>KK116424.1:49839-60333 GCA_000611955.2 Stegodyphus mimosarum
ACACAAAACATAAAATATAGGATTAATGGACGTAAAGGAATCTTACGAGATTTCAGGCGATTGCAGTATCTCATCCGGCTTATATTTGCTATGGTTATCAACAAGACATAAGGACAAAAATTTTATGTAACAGGTATTAACTTGGAAGCACCATGTGACTTGTAAATGCCATATTTTTCACATTATTTGCTCGAGAGTCGGCACACCGAATAGTTTGTCTGTTTACATTCCGAACAGGCAAACCAAAAACTCTAGGCACTCTCAATCTTTGCGCTAAAAGGTTTGAAAAAATAATGTTTGTTTTCTATCTAAATAAAATCTATAATTTTATTCGAACTTAATAAAATTTTGCACAATTCACGCTGAAGTAAAATAAGAGGAAAATCACCAATGTCTACCCGAGATTTCCAAAAGACTATTCCCGTCGCCTTAAATGAAGCCTTTTCACTCGTAATTGCGTAAATCCCGGGCAACGTCGAGGAATTCAGCTGCTATATAAAATCTCCACTAGAAATATGATCGACCTATTTTGTAAGTTACGAATTTTTTTGTTCTTTCAGCTGATAGGTTGTAATATTTACGAATAAAAAGACATATTATGAAAAATTAATTCTATATTATTTCTCTGATACTGTAAGGTTAATTTTAGTTAATATGTTATTTTTATATTAATTCTTTTCTGAATCTTCTACACCTTCCACCGGTTATGAGAGGAAAGTGAATTGAGTTGAGTTCAAATAGCGAGCGATGTTTTAGAGAGAGCTGTGGCGAACCACCAGAAAGCTGTTCTATTCCCGACATGACCATTTGTATGCTGATCGAAATTTTAGTAAATGATTTGTATTTGTTACTACCGGGTAACTGGTTTATAAGTCAGGGTAACTGGAACCGAATATTTGAATCCGATATTTGAATTTCTTTGACCCTGCAAGTAGCGATGGCTAAATTTTATTAAATTTTAATATGCATTATAAGACGCAACGTTTTTTCTTAATAAATCTTAAGATTAATTTTTTCCATGTTCTTTTGAGTTTAGAACTCTTGTAATTACCAAAACGAGAATTCGTCTAAGCACAGGAAGGAAGTATAAAACATTTCGCTTGGTTTACTTTTTCTAGTCACAGAGGAGAAGGTATGTAAATTTTGCGAATTTGTATCTATTGTGTCTTTATTGTTTTCATTACACAAGACACTGTATTTAATTTACATGAAACTTTATTACATAGAAAACACATCATCACTACACATAAAAGCTTACAACTGCATGACCGGCATTCACTGTCTCATTTCTCATTTACGAGCGCTTCGCGCGCTTGGCGATGCTTGAAGAGCGCCAGTTCTAAGTTCGATTACGATTCACTTCTTGATACACCACAGTATCGT
The DNA here is from genome assembly GCA_000611955.2 of Stegodyphus mimosarum. Lineage (NCBI taxonomy): Eukaryota > Metazoa > Arthropoda > Arachnida > Araneae > Eresidae > Stegodyphus > Stegodyphus mimosarum. Next base: position 51,223 of record KK116424.1, read on the forward strand.
ACATGCGAGCCATTCAGAAATTTCTCCAAGAAAGATACCCCAACCAGTAAAGGGGTCCGATGTAACTGGAACGCAAGTTTATAAATTCTGGTTTAAGTGTAATTACATATGATATCCTTTCGCTCATTTAAAATTAATGAGAAAATAAATATTTATGCAATATAGGACTGAAAATATTAGTTAACCAAAAGTAGCGAACTTTGTGGTGTGCTATGATATTGCTCAAATGTAAATCAATATTGTTTCAATTTGCACTCATGTAGCATATTTGCCAGCTATTACTCTTCTAGTAATATGCTTTCATATAGCTAGTGAATATCTTTGAGAAGCTAAATGTAGATTGCACAAAGATTCAATTTATTCATAAAGCAAAATTTCCATATCTTATTTTATGCTTGTTCTGTGATTAGAGGAGCAGCTGACAGATAAATTCCGCAGCAAAACATCGGTTTTATGTAAGAGATCATCATAGTCTTTAGATAGTAAAATTAACTTTTATGGCAATGCATATCGTTTAAAATAGGCATTTGTGAAAATTCTAAAAGAGGCCATGTAATTAAAAATTATACGATATTATTCTCTCCTTAAAAAAATGCCAGAATTCTTGTTTAGAAACATACAAATAGAAGGATATAACACATACATACTGGAAGATACAAATAGCTGGAAAGATATAAGATTTGTTTCATTTTATATCAGCATATACACTAAAGCAGAAAAATCATTCTCCTAGAATAGTCGCGTCACAAAAAAAATATGATGCAAAGAGTTATAGTAGAAAATTATGTACTCAAAGAAAGTGAAACTCTTTAATTAGAATTCAATTTATTTCTCAGCTTCTTCATGTGCCAAATTACTTATTTCTGAAGTAATAAAAATACTTTGTAAAGGTTTATTTATTTTTATTAATTAGTTATTTTATCTCAAAGAGCTTTTCTATCATTCTCCTTTTCCGTTTTCCTACCAGAATGCAAATTTTATTTCGAGCGTATTCAAATGCGATAGTAAAGGATGGTTTTAGATTATTGAATGAGAAAGTGTTCCGCCTGCTGAAGGCTACATTGCTAGTTGAATCTCTTGATTGCAGTTTGTCTGCGAAGTTGCGTTATTCTCGCCATTACGCTTGTCACGCCGATATTAGATTTGAAACAACTTGCGCGTATTCTCTCCATGCAGCTAACTTACTATTGACTTAGCTTAATTCAAATTCATTATCTTTGAGCTACGCTATAAATGCTCGCTGCTTTTGTAAGGACAAGACGTGCCTTCTGTTAATCTGCTAAGTTTAATAAAAGAGTCTTGTACACCCTTCACACTTTATCTGTCCGATTACTGAACATAGCGACAATTCGCTTTCGTTCAGACTGAGTCTCGTTTATGCTTCCAAAGGAGATAAGACTCCACAACTTCAATACAAAATATTTAAAGAAATTGAAGATAATAAATAGGGTTGGAATTAATTATTGTTTTCTGCAGTCGGTTATTACACACTGCACAGATTTAAATATTTTTGTTTTAACTTCTAACGTTCAACTTTCAAATAATGGATTCAAAGTTTTAAGCGATGGGATTTCATGAAATTTCCATGATGTATACATTATGTGAAACTGATTGAAAGTGCTTTTTTTTAATTCAGTCGCTCAAAAAGATCGCGAATAAATGTATAAATTTCAATATGTGACCTACTGATACCAGATACATTACAGACACTTTCGGTACATACTTTGGCAAGAAAGTTCTAGTGTAGTGGAAGATTCATTTTTGGCAAAATCATAGAGGACTGGATTTCTTCCTCTTCTCTTATTGAACTTCTTACAAACAGTTTTTATGTCGATAACTGTATAAGCAGCTTAAAAAATAATCAAGAATTCGTCCAAACGTCTCCACAACTTTAATTTCGACTTATTCTTGGAGGATAACAAATATTCAGCAAGTTGGAAAAATATGAAGCGCATAACATTCAGTTTTGTATTTTATCAATTTTAAAGGAGGAAATCAAGTGAGCTTGGAAGAAACTAATGATTGTTTAATTAACGAATTTCATTCTTAAATTTAAAACGAAATTAAAAATTTTACACCACCAGTTCATGACTAAAAAAACGTCTCCTGGAATCTTAAAGCAAATTTTACTGTAGAAGTTAAAGATCGAATACTGATGAAATAATTTCCAGTTGTTTTCAAACTGTAAAGGACGAGATATGGAGAAGAAGCTGATGGAAGACAAGAGAAGGACTAGAAGAGTGGGGAAAAGAATGTGAAAGACCAAAATTCAATAGACTGTTGGAAGATACTGGAACTCGTAAACAGGATGATAGATTAATAAATGGTTAACAAATAAGTTCGGATTTAATGCTGTTATAGTTAAGGTAAATATTCGCCATACAGTCAGAGAAATATCGATATGGACTTCGCTGATTAAAAAATAAATAAATAAATAAATAAATCTGAAAGGTTTCAGATTTTAAATTACGTCCAAAGGAGCGTTTTTTTTTTTTTTTAACATTTTGTGTGCTACCTTTATTTATTAAATATCATGTTCTCACTTAAACCATAAAATTCATTTCAAGAGCAATACCGTAAAATAATTTAAGCATATTTTTAGAATTTCCATACAAAGTCTCACTCGCTAGCGATAAAAATATTTGTTCTGTGCAACATTGCCATTGCTCGCTTTGAAGTCCTTGAGTTTGTTAATCAAAAATTCGTTAACGTTTTACAAAATATGAAATCGATAATAAAGCAAATTCCAAATTTCAAATTTGGGATTCCAGATGCCCATATTCGCAGTAGGATTACTTCATTCAAAATTCGATGGCTCTAGGTACCGTTGTTTTATCACTGTGCGAGAAACATATATACATTTATGCAGATTCTTCTTTATTTAATTTCTTCAAATATAATACAGGGTGAAAATATGTGGTGGCAACAATTTGAAAAGTGAAACGGACATTCAGAGTGATTCAAAACAAAACGAAAACGATAGTCCTTCAGGAACAAAGCTCCTTTGGATTAATAAAAGTAAAAATAATAAATAATAAATAAATTAAAATTAAATAAAGAAGATTAAAATATACTTTTTATATGAAAACTCCGAAAGCTAAATTTTTATTGATATTTTAATTAGGTGGTATATTAAATAGTGGAGCGTACGTGCCCTTTCTTTAAAACATCACAAGAGCTCACATTTCTTTACGATATCCATACATTAATTGCAAATTCACATAGCTTTTTTTGGATTATTAATTCAAAGGGGCCCTGTCCCTGAAGGACTATTGTTTTCATTTTGGCATTTTGCTTTGATTCTCTGTAAATGTTCCATTCACTTTTCAAATTGTTGCCCCCAAAAATTATCTCCCTGTATTATATTTGAAGAAATTCAATAATGAAAAATCTGCATAAATGTAGATATGTTTATAGCATTGTGATAAAACAACGATACTTAGAACCATCCAATTTTGAATAACGTACGTTTCCACCCGATTATGGACATTTGGAAGCCGAATTTGGAATTTGCTTTATTATCTACTCCATATTTTGCAAAACTTTAACGAATTTTTTATTAACAAACTCCACGATTTCAAAGAGAGCAATGACAGCACTGTACGGACTTTTTAAAAATTATTTTGCGATATTGCTGTTGAACTGAATTTTACGGTTTAATTGCGAAGAAAATGATATTTAATAAACAAAGGTAACACAAAAAAAGTTAAAAAAACACCCCTTTGAACGTAATTTATAATCTGAAACATTTCAGATTTTCTTAGCCCAAAAGGGCTTTGTCCCTGAAAGACTACTGTTTTCCTTTTGCGATTTTGCGTCGGTTCACTCTGAATGCCCGTTTCACTTTTCAGATTGTTACCACTAAATATAATCGCCCTGTATTATATTTAAAGATATTAAATAATGAAGAATCTGCATAAATGTATGTATGTTTCTCGCATTGTGATAAAACGACGGTACCTAGAGCCATCCAATTTTGAATGACGTAATCCTACTGCGAATATGGATATCCGGAAGCCCAAATTTGAAATTTGGAATTTGTTTTATTATCGATTTCATATTTTGAAAAACTTTAAGGAATTTTTGATTAACAAACTCGAAGATTTCAAAGCGAGCAATGGCAGCGTTTTACAGAAAAAACATTTTTATCTCCAGCGCCTTAGACTGTGTATCGGAAATTCTAAAGATATGCTTGCTCAATTTAAAATTATTTTGCGATATTGCTCTTGAACTGAATTTTATGGTTTAAGTGCAAAGAACATGATGTTTAATAAATAAAGGTAACACATAAAATGTTAAAAAAAACCTCTTTGGACGTAATTTAAAATCTGAAACCTTTCAGACTTTAATTTGAAAGTATGAACGATGACTTTTTTTTTCATGTTTTATAGTTATCTGAGCACACCGTGTATTATTAGGGAATGTAGAGGGTTTGATGCATGCAATACTGATAGCAGATGCAAAAGATAGGAAAATGTATCCATTAAATTTAAAAGAGTAAAGTCAGGGCCAGTAAAATAATAGTCCCATTAAAAGGAAAATATGGTATCTAGATTATTTCACCAGAAGGCAATGTAAGTGCTCATGAAATGTAGAGATTCCATTTACGAAATTATTCTTAACGATAAAATGATTTAATGCTACCATCTGCTAGCGTTATTCTTCTGCAGTACCAACTCATTTATTCTTAATAAACTAGTGCTGCCATCTTGTAACGTTATTCGTCCAAATTAATTTTGCAACACTGTTGGTCCGAAGAAGTTAGTGCTGCCATCTGATAATATAATTCTAAACTATTACTTAAAAAGCTTTTGTTTGTGGTAAAAGATATTTTTTATGTGCAACTGAATAAATTTGAAATATTTTCAAGATTCGATTATTTTACTTTGTCATAACTCATGAAACGAAGATAATTAGTAAATTTGCTTCCTTAGATATAACATTAGAATTTTTCAAATATAATGAATCCATCATGGCACACAATGTCGGTCTTATGTGGAGGTGATCGTCTTAGAGAAGACGACTGTTGATAACTGCGAATATTGATTTGCATAATAAAACTTTTCTATTGGATCTGATGAAGGAAATCTTTTTTCGAATCCATCAAACGGAAACACTAAGTGCCGCCTACTGATTTATTAATATCGTTAGATTAATAAAATTATAAATTAATCACAAAAAGCAATCCGGCTAGGATATCATTTATTTAATGTTTCATTTTCTCAGATATAGTTAGGGATGAATTTTAAATTGCGGAAAATAAATCTTCTGAGCAAATGGAGAGCGAAAATGCAGAAGTTTTATTTCATATTTTTTTACAATAATTTCAAAAACACTTGCTATTTATACAAAGAAGTCCGCTTACTTGATTGCTTTTTTATTTTCACATTTTTAAATGTGCATGTTACTGTAGTGGCACTTCAGTCAACTTCTTTATCAGTAGCGTTTTCAACGACTTTTAATTTTGTTTCTAAATTTAACACTTCTACGTTTGGTTTTTCCAGGATTTTAATACAGTAACTTAGAACGTATGAAATTTTATTTCACACATTCATCACTGAGCAACAGCTTCGAAAAAAAGCGGAAGACTGCAATAATCTCAAAAGCAAAAATGAACTACAGAGGAGCCACTTAACGTTAATTCGGTTAATTTGGTCAACTATATAGCCAGGAAATGGAAAAACTAGTATAAATACTTTATACTATACTTATACGAGTCGTTTAGAATGTATTACCTCACTCACTGGTCTGTATGAAGAGTTATCTTTCGTTGAGTTACAGACAAATTTATTTTTCAAAATGCATCAAAAAAGTTGTTTTCACATAAAAATTATTTTTTTTTCTTTGAAGGTACATTTCTTCATCTGTATAGTACTTGGAAATATTTCACATTGAAACCGAAGTTAGACATTTTGAGGGTCACGAATAAATACATTTGTAAGACTTAATCAGAGGAGATCTTTAAAATAAATATATTACGATTTTCAATACCGATTTTCTGAGAAATACTGTTTGCTTTGAGATGGTCTTTTGCGGAATGTAATCGCCACGAGGGTTCGCTGTACTTACCTACAAAATAGAATGATTTACGGTGTAGCTTAAGTCCATTTAAATCATAGGCTCTCTTGCTTACCGCCTCTTTTCGGGAGTCAAACAAGGTTTCTCACTGCCCCCCTTTTTTTTAAAAAAAAAGTTCTGGACTGGTAAAAAAAAAGTAAGAGCTCCTGTTTTAAAAATCAGCAATATAACCCACATTTTTCCAACTTTCATCGGTCACAGAGCACTCTTTTAAACACTATTTCGGTGATACCCTTCTTATACGAAGTATACTATGTTACATAATGGAAAACAATAACAGCTCTTTAAAGTTACTTTGTTAAAAGATATTAACCTGTTAGTGTATTGCTCATTTTTTTTATTAACAAATATGCACATATTATTAAAATAGTGATGTAATATTATTAGTAAAAGAGCTGAGCTTGGTATAATGGCACTAAACTTTTTATATTTGATGCCATAGTTGTCATCAGCAATCTTAAATCAGCACATTCCACTCTTGGCAGTTTCTTTTCCTTGTTATTAAACCGCTTACTACGCTAACTCCTCTTTCGGCTTAAAATGATGATGAGAATGCAAGGAATACCTTTTTTGATGAACTTATAAAGCCAGGTATAATAAAGGAATTTCCTTTTAAAACCAAAATTCTTTATATCCATTTCTGACAATTATAGCAACTTCATCTGCAAAGACAATTCTACTGTTTGTAGCTTTGAGAAAATTTCTAGAATCTATTCAAATCTAGAATATTCTTGTTGAGGATATCCTGAAATCTACTTGTAAAATCTTAAGTGCCGGCAAAATATTTGAATGCTGTCCTCATCTGTTTCCACAGAGGAAAGATTTAGAAATTGATAGAACTGTCTTCGACACAAATTTTGTTTGCACAAGACAAGATCTGATGAGAACTCTGGGGATGCACAATTCTACTTATCTATTTGTTGAAATATGCGTTCGAGGATTTTTAGTTTTAATCCAAAGTTTCAGCATGTTCTTGCAAGTATTGCATACGGAGAGGAAGTTAGTTCTAAGCGCCCCTTAATTTCCTTTGGAACAAAAACTTCCTCTTAGTTCTCTTCAGTGCTCACCGATGGGCGGTACCAATCTCTTTGTGGATCACTGATTTAAATTTATACTAGAACAAAAATAAATTTTCCGACAGTGGTAGTATACATATAAAAGTTTAAATCATAAAAATTCTTTTGACAAATTATGTATCAATTAAAAAGTGGTCTGCTTACAGAAAGTGCTTGCTGACTATTTTCATAGATATTAGCTTAACGTCTAACAGGCAATATTATTGTGAAACTCTTAAGTGCATAATAACTCATCTTTGGAAAGCATTTTTATTTTCATACCAATGTTATACCGCATTTCCTCGTGCATTTTTCTTCCTGAGCTTAAGCTTTTTAGTTCTGAAGTTTTTTTAAATGTTTGTGTAATTTTCCTTTTCTTCAGAGATAAAGCTCCTATGAATTTTAAAATGGATTCGTTAACGCAGTGATTAGTTTCGTCTTACTAACAAAGGCAAATCCTCGCAAACTACTTGCGAAGGTCACGCCGAACCTTTTCGTCCTAACTGTTGAACTTAATTCCTACCTAATATAAGAACCGATGAATCACAGCCGAGCAAACACGAAATGACAGTCAGTCCACAATTTTGCTAAGTCAGCTGCACATTCATCTTCTCTAATCATTCATGGATGATTCGAAGGCTACGAGTGGCAGCTTTAGCGAGATTCAAGTTTACATGGAAATAGAAATGAAGATATATTATTAGGTACTGTAAATGTTAATATTACTGTGTATTCTCATACGAATGTAGGTTCCTTTTAAAGAAATAATACCGTGATATTTACTTGTAGTTTATTCATGACTATTTTTCATTTGTTATGTTCTTACTGTAACTGCGTCTTTCGGAAATTAAACGATTCTCATAATTTTGGGAATTCTCTCAATTTTCGGATAATAAATTAGGAAAAAGAGGGAGCTCGAGAATAATCGAGGAAAAACAGTAAATATATATACAATATAAATAATCTCTGCTGAAATTCAGTTATGTTTACAAACTATAATGAAACATTATTATTTTAGTTATTTTAAAAAAACTTTCACTAATTAAAATTTTATTTATTGCATTCTTTTTCTAAAGTTCATAGATTATCTCTAATAATCTGAACGGTTTCCTTTAATATATTTATAATTAAAATCCAGCTTAATAACTAGGTTTTTTTTTATTGCGACTATAATCATTTAATTAACATATATGATAATTGAATATATATGTTTAATTTATACCTGTTTCTTGACTCTACATATGTTTAGATCTAGGGAAGTAATAAATTTTAAAACTGTTATTTTATCCAATTACTGCATGTTCAGTTGAGGAAACTAAACTCCATTTCTTCAGATAGCACAAAATGAATTATAATGACTGGCACTCAGTTAAAACAATATCAAAATAATGGCACTTTTGAAGGTCTAATTTTAAATCCGAAGCTTAGGCCTACGCCGCCCAGACGGTATAGTGGTTAGGGAAGCCGACTGCGATACTAAAGTATTCGAGTTCAAATCGCGGAGAAGGCATGGCTGTAACTGTCCATCCCTTAATAGGAGGCAAAGGTGACCCACCTATTACGTGCCTCCATAATTAAAGTGACGACCATTTCTGGCCCCAACCTAAAAAGTCTTATCTAACGAACTAATTACCCAGAAAAGATGAACTCCTAATCCCTTTTTATGAGTTGATGCTTGAGCTTTTAAGATAGTGTTCGTGACTTTCAGAAACAATTCATACCGAATGACGCCATATTTACTTTGGCTCTTGCCTAAATATATAAAGAACGTTATTTTACATCGCTGTTAGCCTATGATCATGGCCTATGACACGGTCGTAGATGATGAATCCAGTGACGAAATTCTCGTGGTTTAAAAGCACGTCTGACGAACATCTCGATATCTTGGATTTAGTTACAAGTTCGAAAAGACTGATGTTAGTGAAATTGAGGTGCAGGCTTTGATAGATGTGAACAATTATGTTCCTGTCACACTTTT
>KK116424.1:60346-71980 GCA_000611955.2 Stegodyphus mimosarum
TCAAGATGACAATGAAATAATCGGATATGTCTTGAAAAGAAGAAAGACTGTCAAGAGAAGGATAGGATAAAAATGAGGACGACGCGCAGAATAAGAGAGTTATGTTGGAGGAACATGACAAAGGATTGTCAAGCAGTTAATGTATCAGTACATCCTTGGGCATAGTTTCATAGATATGATGCTATTACGTCACATTATTTTTCGCATACAGATTTCTCTAAAAATGATTTATTTATCTTGTTGATGTCCCGTTCCCGCTTTCCCTATTGAGAGGTAGGGAGGATAGTATGTACTATATAAAGTAGATTCTTTTGACACTTTTCCTCAACCGTCTCATGTATTTTAACAATTCCCCCACCCCAAGAGTTGACGAAAAGAGAATCAACGGCAATATTCAATTATCTGGAAAAATCTGTTTTCAAAAATCAGACATGTACCGTTGATGCAGGTTGAAAGCAAATGTATTGTAGTCAATTTTCGTGAGTGCTGCCATCTCTTAGCAGAATTCTGAAACAATTCTCTGTATTAAAAATTACTCTACGTAAGAGTGTTAAATTAAAAAAATATTCTTTTACTTCCATTATAATTTTATGAAAATACCTCAGAGATTAGAAGTTAGCAGATTACGAAGTCATTCCTTGGTTACCATACAGGCGAATAGATCAGACAGTTAGCTATAAAGTCAGAAGTTTTTAATTAAATTCTTATTTCCAGCAAAGATTTTAAAACTTGGCTGAGAAGTGTGCAAATCTGGCATAACAGAACATATGCCCACTATTAATTGAAAATTTTATGTTTTGAAATTGCGTTTCATAATTTGGTTAAACTTTTCAAATCATTTTAAATCGAAAACCTTAAACATATTGAAAATAACTGCAGTAAAATTTCAGTTACTCAAGTTTTCATAATTACAAAATTTTTATTAATCAGACTGAATGTCGACAAGATATTAATTTCGCTAAAAATTTTTGTTAAATTTTCCGCATAAAGTCGGACTTTTTTATTGGAAATATGTTGACATTTTTCGAATGATATTAAAATTATTTTGTGCAAATTTCTTGCTCTCGAAGCTAGGTATTACCCTCAGTTATGGAATTCAAACCCCAAGCTTCTTTCTCAGAACTTTTAAATGCGAAGTAATTCGCATATTTTTTCTTCTTTGTCACTTAGTCATGCACACAAGAAAAAGTACTTTTGCTCTTGTGAGCATTTAAGAATGCATTTTCAGGAAAACTGTTGCTTATTTTAGAGGTAACTCTTTGTGCTTATTGTTTATTTTATAAATATCTATCTGGCATTCTCTACTTCTATTTCGAACGCAAAACTTTGTTTAACACTTTTATACTACACTTTTGAGCAGGTAATGTACTATCTTAAAATATCAAAAGATAATGTCTTTGAAATGCTGCTTTCGTTACACTAGTTACGCATATATTTTCTAGAGATTTTGTACCACTGAACGAAAACAGGAATAAAGAGCCAGATTAAAGAAGGGGGAAGGGAAGCATTAGGCTTAGATGCTCAAAAATAGAAGTAGCACCAAACCACATGTATTGTGTATTAATTCATAGCTCATAACGAATTTAATACTAGTTCATAATAAATTTAATATTCGTATTCCAATTCTTAATGAATTTAATATATTATCTCTTAAATGCAGTTTTCTCTTGAATGCGTTTCATTTCTTACAGAGCTAGTAAAATCCGTCTAAAATCGGATACGGTTTCTGAGTCTGTACGTACGTGTAGATGTAATGCAAAGAAAAGTCCTCCAAATGATTTCGGAATGGTCAAAATAGATACTTGCGTTGAAATATGATACTCGAAATTTTTCGCAAATACAGTACTTCCTTTACTTTATACAAAGAAGTTAAAAAAGCATTTTGTTAATATTCATTACGGTTTTCAAGTAGGCATATACGAATTTTCCGTTGGAATCATGTGATTTCTTATCGCTGTTATTAAATGTATTGTTTTATGAGTAAATATGCGGGGAAAAAGGAATTTCTTGATTTTTAAGTTGTTCTCACTCTTTCGTTTATAAGTTTATTTTTTGTTATACAGAAACTTTGCCAACATCTGCACTTCTAGCGTCCGTTCCGGTTAACAGATCGAGATGATATTGCAAATATAGTTATTCGGAGGTATGCGCTCGAGAATCTGTGAACGTCAACACAGGGGTGCTCACGGTTACGGTTATAGTTACAGAAATTCGAAAATGTCGAATGGCAACTCCAACTATTTTCGGTCGAAAAATGTTCAGCGCATGCAGAAACACCAAATAGCGTTCGAACGGTACCAATATGTCTAAAAACCAGCGTGTTATGCATACACAAAAAAGAGTTCTGAAAACCGGCCAACGAAACACGACATGGGCGCACGCAGAAAATTTGTATATGACAGAGACAAGACACCGATCACTGATGACAACACATATCGGACAAAAGAATATCTTTATTTAGATCAAGCATTTTCCACATGGGTGCCATCACAAGCAAGTATGCACTGTATCGGGAGACGGTGGACAATGCCGCTAAACGCAACATGGCGTGAAGGATGTTTGCTATCTCACGCGGTATAGATTCCTTTAAATCCGACAAAGTTTGCGGATTACACAGGTAAACTCTGGATTTGAGATATCCCCCAAACCAGAAATCCATAGAGATCCATCGGGAGATCGCGGAGGCCACGGAATAGGATAATGGTCTCAGATGATGCGATCACCAAAATGCTGTTCCAGGACTCTTTAACAAACCTCGCTATATGTGCTCCATCTTGCATCCAAACGTACCTACGCAATTCCGGGAGTAGCGTTCATCTCATTTTAATAAAACAGTTTTATCAATTCACCACGAACTTTCCCAGGAGAAGTAATTTCGTCGCCATGTGCGAGTTTCCGTATGACGACTTCGCGTGCCCGCCTGGCATTTTATCGGTTTCTTACGCTGAATAAATGGCGATCGACGTTGTGTGATTGGTATCTTGCCTCTGTTACATGCAAATTTTCTGCGTGCTCCCAGATCGTGTTTTGTTGGCCGGTTCTGAGAACTCTTTCTTTATGTATGCATAACACGTCCGTTTTTGGACATATCGGTACCGTTCCAACGCTATTTAGGGTTTTCGCATGGGCTGAACATTTTGCGACCGGAAAAAGCTGACGTTGCTATTCGATATTTTCAAGTTTCTGTAACTATAACCGTAACCGTGAGTGCCCTGTGTTGCTTTTCACAGACTCTCAAGCGCATACCTCCGAATAACTATATTTAAAATCTCATCTAGATTGTTTAACCAGAACGGACGCTAGAGGTGCAGATGCTGGCAAAGTTTCTTAATGACCACCCTGTATATCAAAATAGCATTCTTCATTAATGTATGCATTAATTTCTACCTTTGTTCATTAATATATGACATATTTTTACGCATCTAGCTAAGCAAAATACTAATTTTTAAGCAAAATTTTCCGAATGTCTGATAACTCAAATTCCTGATTACTCATTTACGGCTGCGTTTAAATCCAGATACATTTTATTCTAAAGGTTTAGGGAAAAAAATGTAATGTTTATTATTTCTGGAAAAAAATCATGCATCGATTTTACAACTGCAAAAGACTGCATGGCATGTAATTATTATAAGTTGATAGAAATGATTTCCATTGGAATTTTGTATATTTATATTGCAAAAACATAGGTGTGAATCATAATATGTTGTTATAAACACTCGCTGTATCTTCGATGTTTTAGTGACATAATAAAGAAAAGAAACGGTCTTTGAATACAAGATATGTTATACGTGAATACTCCATTGAAAAATTCCACCTTTCCAAAGAAACCTCTGTAATAAGTATAAATAACATACAGTATGCGACATCCCATCAAAATGGTCTATGCTTCTGAGATAGGATCATCAGATGTCTTGGATTAGTCTGGACAGTCAGGGATTTGTACGTAATTACATTTGAGCTGAGCACGAGATTTTTTAAATAAGAGCGATTGTTCCGTCTAAGTACTAACCACCCGTACTCCGGCGGCGGAAGTGATGTCACAGAAAAGGGGCGTAGTCTCCGCCATCTTGGATCACGTGACAACCTTAAGTGACGTCGAGGAATTGGATGACGTAGTGAGCCGGATAAACCTCATATTATGAGGTATCCCGGCAATAGCGTTCCCGACTAGACTAGTCGAAAATGACGTCACGCATAGTTTCTTTCTTATTCTGTGGCAACGATTTTATATTTTCAAAGTTTTTATTTTTTGTGGCAGCGACAATATTATTTTATGTTTATGGCAACAAGTTCTTCAACCACGTGCTTCAAATGGTATCAGTTTTTATTCGTATTTTTAATTATTAAATATGCGATTATTTTCCCTTCTTATTTTAATTAATACGTCATTATTTTTAATTATTTACTCTTTTTAATTTTACACATGATTAATTTTTTTATTGAATTTAATATCATTTTCCCTGAATTTTAAAAATAGCCCCCATGAATGAGATTTGAACCCGCCATCTCTCCCATGCGAGACCGGAGGTTTAACCACAAGGCCAGCTTTCGTCCCTATCTACTTGTTATTTCATTTCGTCCCTATCACTTGTTATTTCACTTTATTGAAACGCTTTACAAAAATATCTTGGATTTTATTGTGCACAACCTACCTAAAATCACTAAACATTTCCTATACCTTGATTTTATTTTCATGTGAAAACAACTCTTGGATTACTAATATGATTCCACCATCACAGCCTTAATACCTTAACAAGGTATAGGATTTTTAACTGAAGAAAAGAATATCCACATTGTAATGCATTGTTTGAAATTTGAATTATAGTCACATTTGTGAAGGAGAACAAAAAAAAAGTCTATAATACACCTAGACTTAATATTCAGCCATGGAAAGGAAACTTTGCCGCCTTTTTCAAACCTGGAATGTAAAAATTTCTTAACTTAAAATATTTTTTTTTCATCCAGTACAATCATTATTTTTTGCTGAGTCTCATAGCTTCTTAACGTATTCATTGTAACTTGACTAAGAGATATTCATTTTTCACATTGACAATAATTTATTTAGGACTGAACTCCTACCATCTTTTGAGAATGAAATTTAATTTATCATACCTGGCAAATAAACTCCTACGTAGTTATAATACATTACACGAAATATTGAGTAGAGTTTCAAATAATGATCCAACATAGTAATTAACTTAAAAGATTTAACACAGTCATTTTAAGATAGAAATTTCAAATTAACATTATTTTTTAACACTGAGCTCTTGCAGCTTTTTGAGAACATTTAACATTTAACTTCTGGTTGATAGTAAATAACATTATGCATAAACATCATACATGACTTCCCAATAATAATTCAACGAAACGCTTAAACCTTTCAGCTCATTCTAAATGAGGCATGCATTTCAAACTGACGTTGCCTAATAATGAACTCTTAGAGCTTTTTTAACATTTAACTTCTCATAGGTAGCAAATAAAATTTCTGACGAATATCGTACATAATAGGTAATAGTGAGAGAAACTCCATATAATGATCTACTAAAGTGATCAACTTTGAAACTTTTAACGCAGTTTAGTATGACTTAACACAAAGACCACACTTTCAAAAAAGCATTATTTTAATTAAACATAGGAGCCACAGAATTCTATGCACATATGTAACATTTTATTTATCATAAGCATAACACATAATAAGTAAATAAAACTCATTTCACAAAGTACGAAACACATTTCTCGTTTGACCAGCTGTATTCTTAAGAAAAAAGGATGAAGAAAAGATACATGACTGGGAACCGTTTGGTGTTAGTGTTCCTCATTTCCCCACGCAATGATAAAAATACAAGGGGTGATCAAATGAAAAGGTACGAAACGACACGGTGGGTACAAATGTAGACTTTGTTCAAAATATACACCATAGGCCTGAGCACAACGATCCCACTGATGAACAAGCCGCAAGATTCCCTGTTCCCAGAATTCCTGTAGCCGTGACGAGACCCAGCTCTTTACAGCGTCCTTGAGTACGTCGTCCGAGTTGAAGCGTTTCCCTTTCAGGTGTTTCTTCAGTAGACCAAACACATGGAAATCGCAGGGCGACATGCCCGGACTGTAGGGCGGATGGTCCAAGGTCTCCCACTTGAACTTGGCCAGTTCCATGTGTGTGACTCTGGAGACGTGTAAACGCCCGTTATCATGGAGCAGAACCACACCTTCCGTGAGCAGCCCCGGTCTTTTGTTTTTGATGGACTTGCGTAGGCGTCGGAGTGTCTTACAGTACACATCGGAGTTAATGGTTTTTCGGTGCTGGAGGAATTCCACAAGTAGCGGACCTCGAACGTCGAAAAGACGGTGAGCAACATCTTGCCTGCTGACGGCACGGCTTTAAACGTTTTAGGGGAAAGTGACGACGCATGCTTCCGCTGCATTCTGTCCCGCTTTGTGTCTGGCTCGTAGTGATGGCCCCAGGTCTCATCACCTTTGACGATCCGCTCCATGAAAGCGAGTTCTTCCTGATACCGAAACAGATGTTGCAGTGCTAGCCCCATACGCAGTTCCTTTTGCTGGTCTGTAAGCTGCTTCGGAACCCAAGCGGCACACACCTTCCGATATCGCAACCTGTCTTGAACAATTGTCCACACGGTTCCATAGCTGACATCCACCTTCACCGCCAACATTCGCAATGTGATACGCCGATCACTTCTCACTAGGTCGTCCACCTTGTCGATAAGATCGCTCGTGATGACAGTGTTTGCCTGGCCTGGTCTCGGGTCATCACCCACGCTCTCACGGCCTGCACGAAAACGGGCACTCCATTTTCTGGCAAACTTGTCAGAGACACATTTCTCCCCGTAAACTGTCACCATCCGGCGATGAATAGCTGCCGGTTTCTCACCTTCCGCTGTCAGAAATCGAATAACACCTCGCTGCTCCTCAATCGTCGAATTTTGCAACGCGAACGCCATCCTGTCCTCATACGAACTGCCTCATCATTTGGAGGCCGCTTTTGATAAGAGCCTGTGCCGTCTCCTGCGCATGCGGGCGCCCGCGCATGCTCCGATCCCAGTCAGACACTTCATTTGCATCCCTAGATGTCTCGCTACGCTCTCCCATGGCGGAATATGCAAATATTTAACTGTTACGTTCTTACGTCGTTTCGTACCTTTTCATTTGATCACCCCTTCTATATATGTATTTTAAAATCAGTTTAAAAGTATTCATATACAAGCATTCAAACATGAATACTTCACAAATTAGATAAAAGATGGGTATACAATGAACTTACGCGTCTTACTTTTATTCAAAATATTAATCAAACTATGCCTGACAACTGTAAATTTTACACTTTGCATTTCCACCTTTTTCCTCATATTTAACTTTTATACTGCTTTAAAAACATATTAATGCTGTATTTCTGATTCCTTTTCCCCCCAAAAAATAAATATAGACTTACACATGTTTCCTTATTTTAAGACTTAACTGATTTTGAACAAATCTTATAAGGAGTAATAAAATTTCATGGTATGAAGTTCAGTCAAACCAATGCATGAGACTTTTCTACACAGTTTAGTTCAGATACGTACCAACAGTACTTCATTTCTTATTATTTTACCCTACAGGCAGTTACATGTATATATTCAGAATCCTCCCTTTTATACAGAAGAAGGATTCCTTATATTACTAACACAGATTAACGCTTTGAAACTCTTTACAAAAATACCTTGGATTTTATTGTGCACAACCTACCTAAAATCACTAAACATTTCCTATACCTTGATTTTATTTTCATGTGAAAACAACACTTGGATTCCTAATATGATTTCACCATTTACCACAGAATTTCATAAACACTAGGGTATTTGAATTTATCACAGCCTTAATTTCTTAACAAGGTATAGAATTTTTAACTGAAGAAAAGAATATCCCCACTATAATTTATTATTTTAAATTTGAATTATAGTCACATTTGTGAAAGAGAAAAAAAAAGTCTATGATAAACCTAGACTTAATATTCAGCCATAGAAAGGAAACTTGGCCGTCTTTTCCCAACCTGGAATGTAAAAATTTCTTAACTTAAAATATTTTTTTTTCATCCAGTACAATCATTATTTTTTGCTGAGTTTCATAGCTTCTTAACGTATTTATTGTAACTTGACTAAGAGATATTCATTTTTCACATTGACAATAATTTATTTAGGACTGAACTCCTACCATCTTTTGAGAATGAAATTTAATTTATCATACCTGGCAAATAAACTCCTACGTAGTTGTAATACATTACACGAAATATTGAGTAGAGTTCCAAATAATGATCCAATATAGTAATTAACTTAAAAGATTTAACACAGTCATTTAAATATAGAAAGTTGAAATTGACATTATTTTTTAACACTGACTCTTGCAGCTCTTTGAGAACATTTAACATTTAACATTTAACTTCTGATTGATAGTAAATAACATTATGCATAAACATCATACATGACATATACTATTGACATGACTTCCCAATAATAGTCCAACGAGGCGCTTAAACGTTTCAGCACATTCTAAATTAGGCATACATTTCAAAATGACGTTGCCTAATAATGAACTCTTACAGCTTTTTTGACATTTCACTTCTCATAGGTAGCAAATAAAATTTCTGACGAATGTCGTACATAATAGGTAATAGTGAAAGAAACTCCATATAATGATGTACTATAGTGATCAACTTTAAAAATTTTAACGCAGTTTAATATGACTTAACACAAAGACCACATTTTCAAATAAGAATTATTTTAATTAAACATAGCAGCCATAGAATTCTGTGCACATATAAAACATTTTATTTATCATAAGCGTAACACATAATAAGTAAATAAAATTTATTTCACAAAGTACGAAACACATTTCTCTTTTAACCAGCTGCATTCTTAAGAAAAAAAGATGAAGTAAAGATACAGTACTGGGAACCGTTTGGTGTTAGTGTTCCTCATTTCCCCAAGCATTGATCAAAATATATATGTGCTTTAAAATCAGTTAAAAAGTATTCAAATGAAAACATTCAAACAGGAATACTTCACAAATTAGATAAAAGATGGGTATACAATGAACTTAGTGATAAATACAGAAAAACATGTAAAGACCAAGGAAAAAAATGCATTCGCGGAGAACTTTCTATGGTAAACTTTCTCTATTTTTGCGTATGGAGTGCATTTTTCGTTTTCGATTAAGCAATTCAAGGTAATTCCTGTATAACTAAGGATTTTGTTCATACTAGTTGGTAATGTAATTTATTAGAACAGTCGCACACATATAGGAGAGGTATGCCATATCCATAGAAAAATTTTTTCCAAGTTAAACCGTAATAGTGAAATACACTCACTTCCAAAAGTTAAGCACGGAGAGGAAAATACTAATTTCCGGAAGCCAATCAGAATTGAAGAGGATGCAATTCGCTGCAGAGTTAGATGGAAGTATGCAAATAGGTTAAGTAACAGCCATCGCGCTTTCATGTCAAGAAATATGCAAAAAAGGCAGTCTTACAGAAGTCAGCTTTACGAAGGGTTACAGAAGTTCATTGGAAGTGCTGACAGAAGGTATTTAAAACTTTCGTACAATTTGTTTTCACGACATACGTGTTTCTATGACTTCCACAAGACGAATGAAAGGTTCTGAGCGCTGGCCTGCTGTGCGGCGCATTGAAGCAGGGCAGTCGATCACAGATGTTGCCCTTTTCTTCGGCGTTCATCATTCTGTAATTTCAAGTTTATAGAAACAATTCCAAATCACACAGACGATAGTTGTCCGAAGGCCAGTAGCCCGTCGCCCAAGGGTTACAACCCCCGCGGAAGATCGATATATTGTTATTGTAGCCGAGCGGAATCGCAGAGCGACTTCCACACGTGTGACATCTATGGTTACAGCGTCCATTGGCAAGGCGATATCTGCAGCTACTGTACGCAGAAGAAAACATATGAGTGGACTGTACGCCCGGGTACCTTGAGTTTGTGTTCCTCTATCCCTGCAATCAAGAGAGGGACGATTACAGTGATGCCGGGAACATGTCAATTGGAATGTGTCTGACTGGGGCAATGTCATGTTTACTTATGAGTCAAGATTTGCTCTGGAGCCAGATGACAAGCGTATAAGGATATGGCGTGAACAACGAACACCAATCAGTCCCAAAACATCACCGAGCATCACGCATTCCGAGGCGGAAGCATTATGGTGTGGGCAGGGATTTCATTAGGATATCGCACCGAACTGCACATCTTTAAACGGGGTTCTTTGACGGCTGTCCGGCATCGAGATGAAGTCCTAGAACCCATTGTGAGATTGTACGCTGCAGCAGTTGGCCCTACTTTTGTTTTAATGGACGATAACGCACGTCCCCATAGAGCTGACATCGTCGATGACTACCTGGAGAGTGAAGGGATTGCGCGTATGGCGTGGCCAGCATATTCGCCCGACCTTAATCCCATTGAAAATCTTTGGGATGCTCTCGGCCGTGCTGTACCTTTACGTTTCTTACCTCCAGCCACTCTTGTTGAGCTGGAAACTGCTCTACAAGAAGAATGGGAATTGCTTAGTTCTGCGGTGGTTGACCACCTAATTGAAAGCATGGTCACAAGGTGTAACCATTGTATACAGATGAGGGGGATCACGTACCGTATTAATGTCCTTTTTTAATTTTATGTTGTTTATTTTCATTTTATACATAATTCTGTTTAAGTCTCCAGTATGTCATTATCTGGTAACTTTCAAAAATTTAATATTGTTTCCATTTCTTTATATAATTATTGATTTTGTTTCATACATAAATATATATGCTACTTTCCTGCCGAATTTTGAGTCAATCAAAGCAGTATTTGTTGCTTTATTTGCATTTTACATCTTCGTGCTTAACTTTTGGAAGTGAGTGTGTAAAATGGAATAAGAAAATGTCAGATTTCCAACAAAATTAGCATCTGAGTATGCAAAACATGAATGAATACTTTTTCTGAAAATGTTTCGAACATGATAAGTCAGAAATAAGAACCTTAACTACTTTCATAAACAAGGCATGAAAAATAATGAAGTATTTTCAGTTTTGTTTTGTCTGTAGTATATTTACTTATACTAAAATCTTCCGTTTTGATGGTTGTATTCTACATTTAGGCACAAGTTGGTAAATCAGACTGAATTTTGTGTTTTAAAGCTTTAGATTCAAAATTATTACAACTTGAGAAATAATACAACTCAAAAGCAGAAAGATTAGAACGAAGAGAGAATATACCATAAGCAGGCGAACGTGATAACTTACCTTTTTTTTTCCCTGATTTTCACGAATTCATAAATTGGTATTAAAACTATAACGCCCTGTATATGAACTATGATTGTTTTCAAATACACTACGATCACTCTTTTCCATTTACATAGACTTTAAAAAAGCATTTCGTGTTAATTTACTGTTTTTCCTGAGATTTATCCATATATTTACTTAATGTTTGCATTTTTTGTTTACAATTATAATACCTAAAGAACCTAAGAGAATATTTTTTCTTGAAAATATTCATGTTTTCCCCAAACGTTATTTCTTTAATATCTATCTTAATGTTGTCAGGACTTTGTGTTCTGTGTATCCGTTTTGGAAGCATTGTAAACTCTGTAAAGGGT
>KK116425.1:0-58814 GCA_000611955.2 Stegodyphus mimosarum
TTTTAGTGAGCCGGATAAACCTCATATTATGAGGTATCCCGGCGATAGCGTTCCCGACTAGACAGGAGGCCCGGCATCTCCGTACTTTTGGGTACGCTGGATTTTGACTTTTTGCGATACCATGGAGAGGCTCATCGAGCATTATCTTGCGCAGATAGCTGAATTGGAACATGTCAAAGATAAAAACGGTGCGCTCACTGAGGTAGAAAGTAAATTCTACAATTTCTTAGTAAGCTCATTAGAAATGATTCATGCTTTGCATGATGAAATTGAAAACAGAAATAAGAAAATTCCTAACGAAGTGCCTTGCACCAGTACCAGTCATGAAAATGAAAGCGACAAGAGGGCTAGAAGCCCCATTAATTTACATTCAGACAATACTGCTAGCGCTGATGAAGAGGTCACGCTAGATAAGGATTTTAGCTCGGACGAGGAAATTCCTATACGCAGACGTGGTGATCAAACCACACGTACCAAAAACCCCAGACATGCCACTAAAAAAGTGAAACTTAGTTCACAAACAGAATTAATTTCACCAAAAATCAGGATTAATGAAACTACACAAAACAAGGTAGTTATAAATAAGGAAAACGTGCAGAATGGCAACACACCGCCAGAAAATAATGTTATGGACACGAATCAGTCAGAAAGTGATCCAAACACTTTAAAAAATGAAACGCATCAGGCAATTAACAACGATACAAACAAACCTGCTAAATTGCCACCCATCATATTAAAAGAAACCAAATTTAATTGGTATCATATCAAGAATCTTTTCCATCAACAAAACTTTAATTTCATAGGAATAAATATCAGGACAGGCATAAAAGTAATAGCACACGACACTAATAGCTATAGAGGTATTGTGGCTTTTAAATGAATTAAATGTAGAGCACCATTCATATATACTGCCTGAAGATAAAAATCTTAAAGTAGTCGTCAAAGGCTTATTGTTAAGCACTGAATTAGATGAAATTCGCACTGACCTAGAAAGTCTAGGATATATTATTTTGGATATAAAACAAATGAGTAGAAGGAGAAGTTATTAAACTTCCCTTATTCTTAGTATCTTTGCCTAAATCTGAAGCCTCTAAGTCTATATATCATGAAAAATTCCTTTGTGATTTAAAAGTAAATATTGTCGAATATAAAGGCAGGCAGGGGCCTATCCAGTGTTTCCGCTGCCAGGGTTTTAATCACACCCAGGCAGGGTGTAACTACCAACCAAGATGCGTACGTTGCGGTGATCCGCACTTTATAAAAGATTGCCCTGACAGGGGAAACAAGGAGAAACCCCCTGTGTGCGCAAATTGTGGTTTATCTCACACATCAAGTTTCAAAGGGTGTGAAAAATTCCCTAAAAAGAAATCATATAAGCTTCAAACCTTCTCAAACAGAGTTGTTGAAGGAAAAACATAGTCACAAGCTTTAGCCAATGGCATATATTCAGATACGATTACTGAAGCAAAAAAAAGTTTTTAACGACTTAGCAGAGCTTGTAACAGTAATCAGAAGCGCTGGCTTCTTACAATTTACTCAGTATATCAGAGACATAGCCAAAACCAATCCTGAGAATACCACCAACCACACTACAAATAATGGGGATACACAACATTAATAGAGCCCCTATTCAAATCATGATATGGAATGCACGCAGTGTAATAAATAAAATTTACGAACTCCAGAATTTTCTAATTGAATATGATATTGACATAGCCTTAATTTCGGAAACACATGCCTGTCCGAGCAATAATTTAAAAATTGCAAATTACAATTGCTTTAGGTGTGATCGTTTGAGTCATAAAGGTGGGGGGTCGCTAATTTTACTAAAAGGTCCCTTCAAGCCTGCCATATTAAAGAGCACAGAGATAACGGCTGCCAAATTATCACAGTTTCAGTACTTCTCCCATTCTATGGCACTGTTTATTTTAGTTCAATTTACAATGCACCTAAGAAGCCTTTAGATGAAGTTGTTCTTGCGGACCTTCTTTCTGCTGATAAGAAATCTATCTTAGGAGGTGATTTAAATGCGAAACACACAGAATGGGGCTGCTGAAGGACGAATAGTAACGGCGAGCAATTATTGGATTATATTAATAACAATCCAATTTATTTTTTCGCACCGGCGGAATATAAGTATTTACCTGCTAACGCCGGAAGAGGCGATATTTTGGACATCATCCTCGCTACTGCGGCAATACCAATGTACTTAGAAGTAAAAACGGAGCTCAGCTCTGATCACGTACCCATAATAGCTACACTTGGTACAAATAAACCATATGAAACTAAATTTCGTGCAATCACGGACTGGAATAAATATAGTGAATATTTACTTCTTCACCCGCAAAAAATTGAAAAAACTCAGTAGCATTAACGATATTGACCTTGCCATTGAATCACTGACTAGCGGCTTATTAAATGCATATAATTATGCAACAAAAAATGTTTCCACTGATCAGAGTTCTGAAAGATTACCTAGTTATATTAGAAATATGATTAAAGAGCGTAATAGGCTCCGGAAAAGATGGAGAATTTCCTGGGACCCAGGGATCAAGCGAGAAATTAATAATAAAAGTAAACTGATTAAAGAAGAAATTTTTAAATTTAGAAAAGAATTGTGGAACGAAAAAATCTCCAAATTTAACGAACCCAACAATGCCTTTTGGTCTTTTGCTAGAAGTCTGAAAACGAAACCTGTATGCAATAAACCTGTTTATGGAAATAACAGAATTGCTTTAACAAATAAAGATAAAGTAGATATTATAGCTGAGCACTTAGAAACTCAATTCGTACCAAATACGGAACCATGCGGCCCTGACTTCGCTTATGATATTAACTATTTTGTCAAAGACTACATAGATACTCCCAGCCCAAGGAATAAACCGAAGTTCACAAATCCAAATGAATTAAAAGAGATAATTAGAAAACTTAAGCCAGGTTAAACTAAAACCAGGCTATGATCAAGTCACAAATATTGCTATTAAAAAGATGCCTCAAAATATTATTACTAAATACACAAGCATCATCAATGCGTGTATTACTCAAAATTACTTCCCCATGAAATGGAAAATAGCAAAAGTTATACTACTTCCTAAGCCAGGAAAAGATCTAACTAAACCAGATGGGTACAGGCCCATAAGTCTACTTCCAGGACTTGGAAAAATTTACGAGAGAATCATCTTGCACAGAATAGAACCCTACCTAGCCAAGCTTCCACCTGAGCAATTCGGATTTCGCAGGAAACTATCCACTACAAAACAGCTACTAAGGCTTAATGAGTTTATGACGACTGAGGGCAGGCGTAGCCCAAGGCTCCATCTTAGGTCCGATTCTTTACAACTTCTATGTTGCAGACTTTCCACATATTTTAAAGATACGCAGAGTTTCATAGGTTGCTATGCCGATGATACGGCTCTTGCTACTAAGTCACTACGCATCGATCATGCAGTTATGAAGCTTCAAAATGCCATGCCTCCGCTTGAATTCTGGTGCGCCAAATGGCGTATTTCGATTAATACACAAAAGTCACAACTGTTACTAATTCAAAGCAAAAGAAAACGCAACCCAAGTGCAGCTACCCTCAAGCTATTCAACAAAGTTATACCAATAGTTCAAAAGGCTAATTATTTAGGAGTCACGATCAATAGCACTTTTACGTGAAAAGACCACATCAATAAAGTAAGAGGTAAAGCAGTTGCTACTATCCGAAATTTATTGCCGCTTATCGGAAAATATTCAAGCCTTGATCTGATAAGAAAGAGACATATCTATACTGCAATTATTAGGCCCATTTTCACGTATGCGTCACCTGCCTGGGCGGCGGCTTGTGACAAAGATATTCAGAAACTACAAATTCTTCAAAATAAATATTTACGTCAAATCACGCAGGCGCATTATTATGTGTCTAATCGCACCTTGCACAGTGATCTTAGGATCGAACAAATTACTGATTTCCTCAGGAAGCAAAATAAAAGATTTTTTGATAAGGCAGAGAGCTGCCCCTTCTTAGATAAATTTGATACCTTCAAATATGAAATTTTATTCGAAGATAGAAATATCAGACCTTATGCGGCCCACCTTACCCGCGACTCAAACTTTCCGATTTAAAGCAATTTGCACACCCTCTCAATCTCTTTATGATATTTTCAAATGTACCTACATTTAAACTTCAGAGAAAAAAAAAACTAGTGTGTCAGATTTGTAAAGGATATATTCTCCCTGTATATAATTACTTTATTGTTTAGTAATATTCTCATGTAATTGCCTTATTGTATCATGTATCTTATTGTATCATGTATAGTACTCTTCCTATTCGATTTGCTACTTATCTGCCTCTCCTAGTATTTTGTTTCTTGCGGCGCACGGCTGCCTTCCCCCCTACTACCTTGTACCTGATCCTCTGAATACTCGTCTGTAAAGCTACTGTCATTATAGGCAAAAGTATCATCGAGCCGGCGACGTCACACAAATTAGTGGCAGTCCGGCAATATCGGACATGATTGATTGATTGATTTTCCTCCCTTTCCCTGTTTCGCTATCACGTCGACGAATGCATACTTATTGAAAAGCATTTTTAATGCTATTTTCAGTCTAAGTATTTATTGATTGTCTGGCAGCAATCAGTTTTATTTATTTTTGTATTATTTTTTAGTTATAATTTCTATTTTGACATGCATCTCGGATAAAATGCGCTGATGAGTTAACTACGATAAATTGCTATTGCCTGATTGCTTTTTAGGCTTTTTGCCTGCGCTAGTAAATTTTAATTGTGTATTAATATTCTTATTTAGCGCTTTGCGCTGATAATTATTTTGGATTTAAGGCTGGATTTTCGAACACGGGAGTTACCCTCCAAGCTCACGCTGTCAGGAGTGAGTCAGAGTCAGAGGAGTGAGTCACTTCCACCTACTGATCCGTCTGTCCGAATGCCATTGAGCAGGTCGGATTCCGGGCCGTAGGTTTTTCTGCGAATTACTTGGGCGCTGGATTTTTGCTATGTTTGCGATGGAGAAGCTTACTGAGGCAGTTTCTGCGCAAATTACTGAACTTGAACAGATCAAAGAACAAAATGGTTTCACTGACACTGAGGAAAGATTATTCAAACTTCTACTTAGCATTCATGATATGATTAAAGCCTTGAGCATTGATTTTTCACATGCTAATTTTAGAGTTAATGAAACTACTGTTTCAGATACCAGAAAGTCAGATAATTTATCTTTCAGTGAAAATGCACGGGCTCGTAGCCCAATTACATTAGATAATGATCATGCTCCTGAAATTCCCTTGGATCAAGACACTAGTTCAGACGAGGAGTTTAGCACTAAACGTAGAGGAGATCAAACAGTGCGCACTCGCACAAATAAGAATGCTCTTAAAAAAGTCAAGTTATCAACTCATGTTGAAATTAATTCGAGTCAATCTCAGAATATTACTTCTGAAGATAAAAATATTCATAACACAACCACTGATGCACATAAAGTGAATAACACTGAGGAAGACATTATGGACACTTCCAACTTAAATGATGTCAATGACAAAACACCAAATGTATCTGAAAATTCAGGGAAAACCCCTAAACTACCACCGATTACAATTAAACCCACCACCATGAAATGGTCGGAAATATGCACTGAATTTCATGCTAGGAAATTAAAATTCTTTGGACAAAGAATTAATGGAAAAATTAAAGTTACTGCCTTCTATGCAGATAATTATAAAAGTATCGTCAAAGTCTTGAGAGAATTTAATATAGAACATCACTCTTTTATCCTTCCTCAAGACAGGAATATAAAAGCAGTGATAAAAGGACTTGATGAAGACACTGAAATTGATGAAATAAAAGCAAGACTTGAAGAGTTAGGTTATGTCATTGAGCATATAAAGCAAATGACTAAAAGAAGGAATGGTGAAGTTTTCGCCCTCCATCTACTCATAGAAACACTGCCTAAGACAATTCAATCAAAGAAAATTTACAATGAAAAATTCCTCTGTGATCTATGTATCAAAGTTCAAGAATATAAAGGACGCCAAGGTCCATTACAATGCTTCCGATGTCAGGGGTTTAATCACACCCAATTAGGGTGTAATTATTCCCCTAAATGTGTTAAGTGTGAGGAATCACATTGTTTCAATGACTGCCCAGTCAAAAATGATAAGGACTTCACTCCTGTTTGTGTAAATTGCGGAAATTCTCACACGGCCTCATTTCGAGGGTATGAGAAATTTCCAAAACCTAAAACTGATCAGCCAAAAACGTTCAGCAACCGGGTGCTTGAGAACAAATCATATGCTAAAGCCCTGTCAACTGGCATATATTCTGATACATTAAGCGAAGCTAAAAAAGTATTTGCCGATTTAGAGGAGCTCGTTTCGGTGATTAAAACTGCTGGGTTTCAGTTGACTCAGCAAATGCAGCAAATCAACAAGTGTCAAGAAAACACTAAGACAGAATTAAATAATGGGCCCAAATCTTAAACGCCTCCCTACCAAATTCGTAGTATGGAATGCGCGTAGCATTCAAGATAAAATTGCTGAATTTCATAACTTCTTAAACTGCTATGATATTGACATAGCGTGTGTAACGGAAACTTTTGCTACGCCAGGCACAAATATTAACATCTCTGGCTATAGATGTTATCGTTGTGACAGGTTAACACACCGCGGCGGAGGTGCTGCAATTTATGTAAAGGCCAGGCTTCAATCCTGCCAGATTTCTACTGATAGAAGAAATGGACACGAAATTGTCACTGCTTCTGTCTACCTTCCCGTTTACGGAATTATTTACTTCTCCTGCATGTATCTTCCACCATCCAACATCTTAGATCCTATGATACTTTCAGACCTTTTACCTGCTATTAAACCAGTAATTTTAGCTGGGGATTTAAATTCAAAAAATCAAGAATGAACTGTCGGCGCACCAATAAAAATGGTAAAAAGTTGCTTGAATTTATGTTGAATCATCCTATCTACTTTTATGCTCCAACTGACTTCACCTATCTTCCCTCAAACCCACGCATAGGAGATATTTTGGATATTGTACTTACCACCATACCGATCCCCATGTGCTTAGAAGTTAAAGTTGACTTGACATCTGATCATGTTCCGGTTATTGGCACTCTTGGAATTTCCAAAACTGTAAAACCCTGTTTAAAAAAGATTACTAATTGGATCAAATTTACTGAAATTCTAAATAATTACAACCCGCCCTTCCTTCCCTTGAAGAATAACACTGACATCGATAGAGCCATCAACATGCTCACAGATACTATTATGCATGCGTATGATAATGCAATGCGTAGCGTCCCGGCGGATAAATTTACTGAAAAACTACCAACAAGCATTCGTGAAAAAATGAAAACCAGAAATAAACTAAGAAAACGATGGAACTTATCCTGGGACCCCGGATTAAAAAGACAACTTAATAAACTTAATCGAGAAATTAAAAAGGATATTGCAAATCATCGCAAAGAAATATGGGATGAAAAAATACTTAGTTTCAACTCGCCTGACAACTCCTTCTGAAATTTTACTAAGAGCCTGAAAAATAAACCTACGATAAATAAACCCATTTATGGGGAACAAAGAATTGCTCTCACTAATTTAGAAAACGCTGAGGTTCATGCTGATCATCTCGAAATTCAATTTTCGCCAAATGAGTCACCAAATGACCCAGAATTCACTAAATATGTCAACCATTATATCTTTAACTGGATTAATGCACCTGCAGTACATAGATGCCCTCAATTTGCATCAGCTCAAGAAGTTATACATATAATCAAGAAGCTCAAGAATCAAAAAGCCCCAGGGCCCGATAAGCTTACAAATATGTAATCAAACATCTCCCTACAAATGTTCTATGCAGATTTGTAAATATCATAAACGCATGCCTTGCAAATTTATATTTTCCCGTTTGCTGGAAAAAAACCAAAATTATCCTTATACCTAAACCTGGCAAGGATCACATGAAGCCAGAAGGTTACCGACCTTACAGCCTTTTGCCTGGTATAGGCAAAATTTACGAGCGAATTATTATGAACAGACTTCAAATTTATTTCGATCGTTTACCCAAGGAACAATTTGGATTTCAGAAAAACCTATCAACTGTTAAACAGCTCGTTCGGCTAACAGAATTTATTGGTAATGCTCTGCATAACAAATCTTGTGTAGCCTTACTCATGCTAGACGTGGCGAAAGCCTTCGACCGCGTCTGGCATGAGGGGCTCATTTACTAGCTTATCTCCTTAAACTTTGAACCGGAAATGATCAAGTTACTATACTCTTTTCTTACAAATAGAAAATTTTTTGTTTCCATAGAAAATGAACACTCAAGTCTCAGGAATATTAAAGCTTCTGTTCCACAAGGTTCTATTTTAGGACCCCTTATTTATCTCTTACGTGTCAGATTTCCCGCCCCTGGATTTGATTAACGGCTGCTTTATCGGCTGCTATGCAGACGATACTGCAGTGGCTATTAAATCCATTAGAGCTGAACATGCAGTGTCAAAACTTCAAGAATTTATGCCTTCCATTGAATCGTGGTGCACCAAGTGGCGTATTGCTATTAATGCATCAAAGTCCCAACTTTTACTCATTCGGAGAAGGTATGCACGCAAAGGATTCTATGGTGAATTGAAATTATTTAATGAAAAAATACCACTTGTCACCAAAGCCAAGTACCTTGGAATTGTGCTGAACACTTCCTTTAAGTGGAATGATCATATTGCAAAAATTAAAGAGAAGACCATAGGAGTAATTAACAGCCTCACTCCCTTATTTGGAAAATATTCAAGACTTGACCTTTATAAAAAACGTCACATATACACTGCCATTATTCGACCAATTATGACATACGCTTCACCCGCATGGGCAGCCTATAGGGCAAAGGATATTAAAATTCTTCAAATTATTCAAAATAGATTCTTAAGACTAATTATTGGAGCTCACTTTTATGTTTCTAACGATATGTTGCATAAGGATCTACAAATAGAAACTATGGAAAAATATCTGCATAAATTGAACAAAAATTTCTTTGATAAAGCTATAAATTGCGACCGATTGAAGCACTTCAACACGTTTGATTACATCATTCTTGAAGAGGACGTTGACCTTCGTGCACTTGCAGCATTTCTCACGCGGAATGCTAACTTCCCCACGTAATAAAAATTCATGACCGGTTTCCGTTCACACAACGTTTAATATTCTGTACATGTTTGGTGCCTACCTCACTTATACTTTTCATTTTACATTAACTGTTATGTAACTAATGATACTGTATCGTATATAAACTTGTATATTTTATATTTATTATGCATTGTATTTAACCGCACTTATTATTTCATATAATTAGGCTGTATTTTGCACCTTGTGCTTTTTTCTCATCTTGACTTTACGCACACCTCAGCATTGAATACGCTAAACTGCCTCAACTTCTCCGATCTTATCAGTCGTCTTGTATTTGCCGCTTGCGGCCCCCCTTTTGACCTTTACTCTTTTATTTTTTATTTTTCTGGAACTTCAACATCTTATGGCCTTTTTAGGTAAATTTTGTCATTGAGCCGGTAAAGTTGCATTATTTGCAATAATTCGGCTATAAAAGCACTGACTGATTCTTCCCTTTCATCATTCGGAGGGTTGCTGTGTAAGGCATAGGACGGCTGAGCGATTGCTCCCACCAAATCCGGATTTCGTCATTCGATTGCTAAGCCTAACCTTGCGTTAGCGGCTGTACGTGGTTTTGCTTACGTTGATTTCTTCGATTATATCCTTTCTCTATATGAATATAAATGAAAAAGCATTTTTTAATGATCTAGGTGAGTAATTACTGATTGTCGTGTTACAATCAATTTTAATTACTTTTGCTTAATTTTGCTGACAGTCTACGGACTTCGTGAAAATTTTTCTGATTAGTAACGCGGTGTCTTGCCAAACTTACTGACTGCTGGTTTGGTTATAATTTACTATTAATTATTTTCTCCGGAAAGTTTAATGTTTAAATTTTCGCTTTTTTGCGGCGCGATTTTATTTCTTTCGACTTGGGTTTTAAGCTTACTTAGTTACACCCAAGCTCGTGCTGTTAGGTGCGAGTCAGGTGCCTAGTAAGCTTCCACCTGCCCATCTGTCTGCCGGGACACCTTCGAGTGGGCCCGGTTCCAGGGCGCAGGTTTTCCTGTTTATTCAGGGCGCTGGATTTTATTTTACATGACGTCGCGATGGAAACTCATACAACTATGGAAAGACTGATCGAATTTTACAATATGCAAATTAAGGAGTTAAAACAAACTAAAGAGCAAAATGGTGAGTTTACGGAAATTGAGAGTAAGTTCTATACTTTTCTCATCAGCTCGCTAGACATAATAAAGGTTCTTAAAGAACAACACACACCATGTCAGGATATTTCTCAGGTTACACAAAACCAAAGCACATGCACACAAGCTGCTAATACTACTTCCTTTTCAGATAATGATAGGGGCAGAAGCCCTGTTAAATTGCATGAAGACTCTTCAACATGTACAGATGAGGAGCTTTTCCTTGATAAAGTTCTTAGCTCTGATGATGAGGCCCCTACGAAGCGCAGAGGCTACCAAACTGTCAGGCACAGAAATCCACGTCAAGCTGCTAAGAAAATTAAATTTCACACTCATACGCAATTAATATCACCCACTATAGTCAACGCTTCACAAAATATCAGGACTGCTAGTAATACCTCAAATGTGGGCACAAGCAATGCAGATAAGCAAACCATCAGTGAAACTACCTGTGAACAAGCGGACAATCCGCATATGGATACCACTAATGATGTGGACGATACTTCTGACAATACCAAGAACAATTCTGACAACAGTAAGGCGTCAGCACCAAAATCTAACCGACTCCCACCCATTATACTTAAGAAAACTAAATTTACTTATAGTAAATTACGAAAAATACTCATGCAACAAAAATATGATTTTATTTGTCAAACTATCCCAGACAGGATTAAAGTCACTACTTCTGATCCGGACAGCTATAGAAGGATAGTAAGAACACTCAAAGAGCTTGGGGTGGAGCACCACTCGTACATTCTCCCCCAAGATAGAAATCTCAAAGTTGTGATAAAAGGGTTATCACGTAATACTGAAATTGAGGAAATTAAGGAAAATTTAGATGCTTTAAACTACTCTGTTATTGATTTAAAACAGATGACCAGACGCAGGAATGGAGAAGTCACACAACTCCCATTATTTTTGTTGACACTACCAAAAACGGTGGAATCGGGGAAAATCTACTCGGAGAAATATTTATGTGGATTAAGAACCACTTTTGTTGAATATAAGGGTCGGCAAGGCCCTATTCAATGTTTTAAATGTCAAGGCTTCAACCACACGCAGGCTGGTTGTAATTACCAACCTCGCTGTATGTGTTGTGCGCAAAATCATGAATCCCAGGATTGCCCGGATAAAAACAAACAGGATAAGCCATTATGCTGCGCGAACTGCGGTGAGAATCATACATCGAGCTTCAAAGGATGTGTGAAGTTTCCCAAACGTAAAGAGGAAAAACAAAAAACATACTCCAGCAGAGTTATTGAGGGTAAATCCTACGCCCAGGCGTTATCGTCGGGCACTTATAATGAAACTATCAGCGAGGCTAAAAAGGTATTCTCGGATCTGGCAGAGTTAGTCTCGATCATCAAAAATGCAGGTTTTATTCAAATCACCCAACAAATTAAACAGGCCAACAACACTAATCAGGAAACTTCTTCAAATATACATACAGATAATGGGCCATCACAATCTAACTAAAGCTCCAATACAAATCATGATCTGGAACGCGCGAAGCATTCTCTCTAAGCAACAGGAGCTCCAGAATTTTCTTATTATTAATGACATTGACGTTGCTATGATCACAGAGACGCACATCAATCCCTGTAATCGCATGAATATAGCGAACTATAGATGCTATCGCTGTGATAGACTCAGCTACAGAGGCAGAGGGACAGCTATTTTTGTCAAGAACTCTCTACAATCGTGCTATATCAGTGAAGACCGAAGAAACGGCCACGAATTAATTACCGTCTCAGTCTTATTGCCTGCATTTGGCATAGTGTATTTCAGCGCCATGTACAATCCTCCTAGAAACTCACTGGATGAGAACCTATTAGCAGATTTACTCCCCACAGTTATTCTTGCGGGCCATTTAAACGCTAAGAATGTCGAATGGAACTGCAGACGGACTAACAGTAATGGCATTACGCTATTTAATTTTATTAATAATCATCCAGTATACTTCTATGCTCCCTCAGAGTTTACATATCTTCCTAACCATGTAAGTAGAGGGGACATCCTTGATGTTCTGATTTCTACTGCCTCTATTCCTATTTACTTAGAGACAAAAATGGAACTGACTTCTGATCATATACCTGTAGTTGCCACATTAGGCACGAACAAAATTTCTGATACTAAATTTATTAAAAGATCTTTAATGAATTTCTCATCAATAACCCGCCACTTATTCAATCTTTGAAAACTACTTCAGATATTGAACTTGCTGGGGACTCCCTCACCAGTAGAATTCAAAGTGCTTATAACCTTGCGACGAAAAAACTCCCGGTGGAGCAAAATCCTGAAATTCTCCCCCACTACATTAGACAACAAATCAAAGATAGGAATAAGATTCGTAAAAGATGGAACCTCACGTGGGATCCAAATACTAAGAAGGAATTAAATAAATTAAATCGACTCATCAAGAAAAATATCATTAATCATAGAATTGAAAAATGGAATGAAAAAATAGAAAGATTTAATGAACCTGGAGATGACTTCTGGATCTTTACCAAAAGACTCAAACGCACCCCAGTTTGCAATAAACCTATTACTAATGGCTCTATCATCGCTCTTACGGATAAAGACAAGGCTTTAATTATGGCTGATCATTTAGAAAATCAATTTAAGCCCAACAATAACCCCAGTGATCCGTTATTCACTTATGATGTGAGATACTGCATCCAAGACTATCTTAGCGGCCCTTCGGCTCGTTATAAGACCGATTTTACAACACCCAAGGAAATTATTAAAAAACTTAAAAATCGTAAAGCACCAGGATATTAATAATATTACGATTAAGAATTTACCTCTTAATATCATTACCAAATTCACTAGTATTCTAAACGCCTGTCTGGATAAATCCTATTTCCCCAACAAATGGAAAACAGCTAAAATTATTTTACTACCAAAACCAAGCAAAGATTGCACGACTTCCGAAGGATATAGGCTGATTGGCCTACTGCCCGGACTTGGCAAGATATATGAAAGAGTAATTCTCCGCAGAATGGAACAGTATATTGAAAGACTTCCTCCGGAGCAATTCGGATTCAGAAAAGCATTATCTACTACTAAACAATTATTCAGGTTGGCAGAATTTGTTGGTTCAGCTTTATACAATAATCAGAAAGTTGCCCTCCTCATGCTGGACGTGGCGAAAGCTTTCGACCGCGTCTGGCATGAGGGGCTTATTTTCAATCTCATGTCACTGAACTTTCAAAGAGAAATGACTCAACTAATATACTCTTTTATTAAGAATAGAAATTTCTTTGTCTCCATTGGAAATGATACCTCAGATCTCAGATACATCAGAGCGGGTATAGCACAATGCTCTATTTTGGGCCCTGTTCTTTATCTATTCTATGTTGCCGATTTTCCAAATGTACAGAAAAATTTAAATAACTTCCTCGGATGCTACGCTGACGATACGGCGCTTGCCGTTAAATCACTTAGCCCTACCATTGCAATCAATAAACTTCAGGAAATTATGCCTCATATTGAACATTGGTGTACCAAATGGAGGATAGCAATTAATGCTGACAAGTCACAGCTTATGATTATTGGTAAAACACTCTTCCGTAACCCACCAGATGTGAAATTAAAATTATTTAATACAGAAGTTCCACTTGTCACTAAGGCCAATTATTTAGGAGTGACTATTAGTCAAAGATTCACCTGGGCGGAACACATTAAAAATGTACGTAGCAAAGCTTACGGTACAATGAAAAGTCTCATGCCTTTATTAAGTAGATATTCTCAATTAGATTTAAAGCGGAAAAGGCATGTTTACACCGCTATTATCCAGCCGATCATGTGCTATGCCTCCCCTGCCTGGGCAACTGTGAGCAATAGAAATCTTAATAACATTCAAATCATACAAAATAAATTCTTGAGGCTTATTACTGATGCTCATTACTACGTTTCGAACGAAACTTTGCATAGGGATTTGAAAATCGAATATATTAAGGACTTTATCAATAGAATGAATGAAATTTTTTTTCAATAAGGCGCTGACATGCCCTTACTTAAATCAATTCGAAGTTTTCAACTACATCATTTTAGAAGAAGACAAAAATATCCGTCCGCTTGTGGCCCACCTTTGTGGATCAAATTTTCCAACGTAATTGATCTGCTATATTTAATTGTCATTGCATTTTATTTACGTTGTATTTTATGTTTTGCATTTTCACTTTTTATCTTCTGTACTATACCTGTATATATTGTATATATATTGTTTTGCATTATTTTGTAATTGTTTTATGTATCTTCACATGTCAGGAACATTAAGCGTTTGCTCGATCAGTCTTGGATTTGTATTAATTGCAGCTCTTTCTCTGGACTACTATTTCTTGTGACGCTGGGTCACCCCCCCCCTCCTTCCACTTCTTTCCTTCCACGGTACAGCGAGTTCGCGAACCTGTTTATTGTCCACAGTTAGAAAAGTTTGTTACTGAGTATGTCAAATCGTGTCATGTTTACCAGTTAGTCAATGATGTTAATTATAGTCCGCCGGGTGTTTACATAGCATAAAAGCTACATTCTTAAATGAATTAATAGGAACTAACTTACTACGTAGCGAGATAAATAAAAATAGATACTTACTCGTTATTGATGAGTATTTTTCGAAGTGGGTGGAAATAATTCCTCTCGATAGAGCCACAGTTAAAATTGTTTTAAATTTCTTTTTAAATAAATTTATTTCAAAATATGGAGCTTCATTAAAAGCAATTTCGAACAACACCAAAGAGGTTTTAAGTCACATCTTTGAGGATATATTATAAGGTAGTTCTCCCGCCTTCTTCGCATGCCTTCGTGGTGCAGTGGTCAGCACGCTCGACGCGTAACCGAGAGGTCCGTGGTTCGATTCCCTGCGAAGGCGTTATTCGTTTATCATGTCTAATGCCTGAAAAAAACACCTAATATTTCTACACTGGCGACCGAACTAAAAAGGTGGTTGATGATAATTCTCCACCACCGGGATTTGGCGATTGGGTACCCTGAACCCCAGTCGCCCTTTGAAAGGGGGAGTATATAAGGTATTTCACCCGCCTGCTTCGCGTGCCTTCGTGGTGCAGTGGTCAGCACGCTCGACGTGTAACCGAGAGGTCCGCGGTTCGATTCCCGGCGGAGGCGTTGCTCGTTTTTCACGTCTCCTGCTTTCAAAAAATACCTAATGTCTCAACAATATGTGCAAAGCTTGGCGTACGATATTTAAAAATATTTCGCAGAGCGGGTAAATGAAAACATAGGTACGATTATTCTTAGTTATGCAAAGAATTATCCTAATCGCTGGGATAATTGTGTCAATAAACTTATATTTGCCCTGAGGATGGCTAAACATGATTCTACCGAGAAGATTTCAGTTGAATTACTTCTTGGCAGAAAGTTAATTGCCCTTCTGGATAGAAGATTTTTCGTTCTAAAAAGGGCTTCAAAATTTAAGATGGCTGATATCCAGAAATTAGTATATGTCGTTGTGCGAAACTAAGATATTGCTAGAGCAATGCAGAAACGTCATTATGACAAGAAAAAGTGGGATTTTAATTTTAATGTGCGAGATAAGGTGTTGAAAATAAAATACCCTCTTTTATGCACCCCTGAAAATAATGTGATGAATTTCTTTCCGAAATTCCAAAGCCCTTACGTGACCGAGAGAATACAAGAATCTGCGACTTATTTAAAGGTAAAAAATGTGGATCAATGAAAGCGATATCATACACACACTCATACGGCAGTCTTTAAGGGTATTTTGCAAGCACCACATCGGAAAGACATGTTAAACCGGCTGAAAAAAACTTCAGAAGTTCAAACGACTTCAAAAATGCAAATCCGGGAAAGGTAAAGAAGAGATATTGCAAATGGTAGAAGAAAATAGAAAAAAACCCTGGTGATAGGCGTTAAAGGAAAGTCAGCTGACGGGGAAAAGGGAGCCAGGACTAAAGAGTAGTAAAGCTTCAAGATAGAAAAGGGAATTACACCAGATTCGGCGAATTACGGATGGAGAATCAGCGTCAGCTCGATATAAAAAAAGTAAAAGTGCATCGTTGAGCAGTAACCAATACAGATAACAATTGCATGCTACGATAATCCGTAGTCCCGATAAGCTAAGATTGTCTGGGTATTGAATTCACAGCCATGCTTGTACGAGTTCCGTCTTCTTGGACGAAGCACAACACGACCTGCAGCACAAGAAAAACGAGTAAACGCGATTTCTAATCAAACACCGGCACCTCGGTTTGCCCTTTTATACTGCGTTAAGGTGTCATTACTCTTGGCTGTAATGCGTGTATCCTAAACAACGTTGATAATTTGCATATGCTAGTCTGATCTACCTTTTCATCCAAATTTCAGGTTTGTTGTGGTATTTCATGGTGTGGCATTCATGCCATTTAATGGCCAACAGTTTAATAAGGAAAGAAATGATGATAAAATTAGATTGTTATTGATGTAATCTTTCTGTCCATAATTCCGTTTTTTTTTCCTTTATTAGGTTTCTTCAAAAGGATATCAAGGCATGTGTATTTCCTTATAGTCATCAAAAGTATTCCTTAAAGACCTTCGCATCTGAATCTAAAACATCAGGAGTAAAGCAGGAAGCAAAAAGTTACAAATATTTAAACGAAAATTCATTAGATTTATTTATGTAAAATCTACTTTACGTCATACTTTTTTCATTTATATGTAATATCTTATTAATCATTTGTAATTGAAAGAAATCTGGATTTTATAAGGATTTACAACAAAAAAATGTGTTTTGTTTTTTCGACATTTAGAATTAACCTGTGGAGAATAAGCATCACAGATTACACTGAACAATAAAATTTAACATATTATTTGGTGGTAGGAAAATCTGCGGAATGTTCTTAACTAATCGTCATTTGATATTTTGCAAACGACAGTCATTTAACTTGTGTAAACCATTACAGCTCATGATAACCAGCTTAGAATAAGATTCTAATCGATATGTGCGATAATTTGTTTTTATTGCATATTTTTTCATACTATGGTAACTGTTGATTAAAATTGTAGAGTTCCATTTTTGTTTACAATACGTTGTCATTATATACACGAACATTGTAGTTACCATACTATACTGTATTATATTTTGACACCTATGCTGTAGGACAAAGGTTCTCTACCGGTGGTACACAAGAGAAAAATAGGTGGTACGCAAAGAAGCAATATATTTTTAATTATTAAATTCAAAAATTAAAACACCAACATCTTGATTGAGTTTTTTCTCTAACACTTAAAAATTTAAGCGACCTGAGCTTTGTTCAAGGTCAATAGCCACTTACAGACTTTAGCAAGAGGCAAACGATCTGTCTGCATGGCAGTTTTCTTGGTTCTTCCATGTGGTACGTTTCACAAATATTCTTTTAGCCGTAGACATAACAAAATTTGCCATAAATGATGTTTTTAAAAAGAGTGATTGAAATGGATGCTTTGTTTAATAGGAAATGAAAATAAATAAGTTTCTGTAAGAAAGATAATAGTATCTCATTAATTCTCTTAGAGTTTATGGATTCATTAGCATATCAGCACTTTATGTCGCCATTTCCGGGCTCATATTGCTCCATTTTCATTGAGAATCATGTTTTACGTCGGTTTGCTGTCTCTTAACAGTAGGCATTTTACCTTCTTGTTGCTTTGTATTCCTTACTTTTCTACGTGATTTGAGAATATCATCGTCCGTTTTTGAAGAATTCGTAATATGATGTGTATTTAAATATTTATGAAAAAATAATAAAACAAACCTAGATTTTCAAAATAGAAAAATCGCTAGGATTGACTAAGCGGAAAAGGGACGATTCACGGGTGATGGATCCAGAACAATTTACTAGCACTAAAAATATTGAAAAGAAAAGAAAAAAAAATTTCTAGAAAATATGATGAAAGTTATTTATCATTTGGATTTACTTGGAATGAAGATGAAATGGAGCTTCAAGCTCAGTGTGTTGTTTGCGGTGAACTATTATCCCATCAAAGTATGGAGCCATCGTTTCTTAAAAGACACCTTGAATCTAAGCATGCCAATTTAAAGGATAATTCTGAAGAATATTTTAAGAGGAAATTATTGGAATTGAAAAATAGTAGACAAGTAATGAAAGCTTTTGTTACTTCAAGTGAAAAAGCTTTGGAAGCTAGTTACCTGGTAAGCCTAAGAATTGCTAAGACTGGACAGGCTTACACTATTGGAGAAAACATTATATTACAAGCAGCTAAAGATATCTTTTTAAAATTATTCAATGAAAAAGCGGCTAATGAACTTCATAATTTTCCATTATCAAATGATACAGTAAGTTGACGAATTCATGAAATGGCAAATTACATAAAAGAGACACTTATTCAAAAAATAAAACACAGTGAGTATTTCGCATTGCAATTGCATTAGAGTACTGATATAACGAACGTTCTACAATCATTAGTTTACATACGTTTCGAAGAAGATAAACCAATTGCTGAAAACTATTTATTTTGGGGATCCCTTCATAATAGAGCAACTGCAAGTGAAATTTTCAAAGTATTTGACATTTTTATGTCTGACAATGATATTCCTTGGAATAAGTGCCTTGCCGTATGCAGTCATGGAGCTCGGATTTTAACAGGAAAATATTCCGGAGTGAATTTCTCAAATAAAGAAAGTTGCACCTGAAACTAAATTTATTCACTGCTCCATACCTCTTGAAACATTAGTAGCCAAAACAGTCTCTGAAAGCCTGAAAATCGTTTTAAATCAAGCTGTGAATATTTTTAATTTTGTTAGACCGAGCTTTAAATTCAAGAATATTTACGACTTTATGTAAAGAGATGGGCAGTGAACCATGAAACGCTTTTGGTACATTCCGAAGTAAGGTGGTTATCCAGAGGCAAAGTTTTAAATCGCCGTTTTGAATTCGATCAGAAATTCAAGTTTTCCTCTGCGATTCAAAATTTGAATTGCAAAAATGTTTATTTAGTGAATTAGGTTGGCGCGTTTAGCATATTTAGCTGATATTTTTGAAACATTAAATGAAATAAATTTAGGATTAGAAGGACAAAATGTTAATTTTTTTAGCGTTAGAGATAGAATAAAGGCAATGATAAAAAAAACTCGAGCTAATAATCAAACAATTGGGTAATAATATGTTAAGCTTTTTGCCACTTTTAGAAAGTTTTCTAACCGAAAATAACATGAAAATAGAAGCAGAATTGGCATCCGACATTAAAAATTATTGTTTTTCATTGATAAATAATTTGAACATGTATTTTCCAAAGGATTATGAAAAAACAATTCGATTAAAGCATTTCGAAAAAAGCTATTAAATTTTTATTGCCTTTTTGCGCAACCTAGATGTGTGAACAAGAATTTTCTTCCATGTTATATTTAAAAAACAAGTACAGAACAAAATTAAATGTGGATTCTAATTCACGCTTAAAACTAAGTGAAATAACACCAGACATAAAAAAAAATTTATTTCTCTTAAAACAGGCCCAAATTTCAAACTGAATTTTAGGACTAAAACATTATAACTTAAACTTTAATAATTAAAATGGTAACCAATTTTTAATCTAATATTTTTATGTGTGTATATTTAATTCAAATAGCCAATAGGTTGTGCAAATGGCAAAATATTTTTTAGCTCAAAGGGCGTTAGCCCAGAAGGGTTATTAATTTCAAAACAGCATTTTGCGTCGATTCACTTTTCAAGCTATTGCTACTAAATATTATCGCCATGCATTATATTTAAAGAAACTAAATAGTGAAGAATCTGCATGAATGTTACTCGCATTGTAAAACAACAAAGTTACCTACAGCCATCAAATTTTGAATAACGTATCCTTCCAACCAAACATAGCCACTTGAAAGCCCGAATTTTGAATTTTGAATTCGTTTTATTATCTATTTCAAATTTTGCAAAACTTTAACGAATTTTTGATTAACAAACTCAATGATTTCAAAGCGGGAAATGGCAACACTGTACGACGAAAAAAAAAACATGTTAATCTCCAGCGCGCGAGACTGTGTATCGCAAATTCTTAAAGGTATGCTGTTTTGCAGTTTTTAAATATTTTATAATGCTGCTGTTGAATTGAATTTTATGTCTTTAAGTGCGAAGAACATGATATTTAATAAATAAAGATAACACACCAAACATTAAAAAAACGCCCTTTTGAGAGTAATATAAAATCTGAAAGCATTCAGAGTTTCTTTCTTTCTTTTTAGCCCAAAGGGCGTTAGCTCAGAAGGGCTATTAACTTCGTTTTGACCGTTTACGTTGAAAACTTAAATGTCCGCTTCACTTTCCAAATTGTTGCCACCAAACATTATCGCCCTGTGTTATATTTAAAGAAATTAAATAATGAAGAATCTGCATAAATGTATGCATGTTTCTCGCACTGGGATAAAACAACGGTACCTAGAGCTTTCATATTTTGAATAACGTAATCCTTCACCGAATATGGGCATCTGGAAGCCCTAATTTGGTTTTTGGAATTTGCTTTATTATCGATTTCATATTTTATAGCACTTTAACGAATTTTTAATTTACAAACTTAACGATTTCAAAGCAAGCAATGGCAACACTCTATGAGAAAAAAAAAATCTCCAGCGCGCAAGGCTGTGTATAGGAAATTCTAAAGATATGCCCTTTTAAACATTTTGGGATATTTCTGTTGAATTGAATTTTATGGTTTAAGTGCGAAGAACATGATATTTAATAAATAAAGATAACACACAAAATGTTAAAAAAACGCTCCTTTGGGGTGATACAAAATCTGAAAGCTTTCAGATTTATATATATATATATATATATATATATATATATTCAGAAATTGAAAAATAATCATTGTAAAATGTAGTGGTTTTCAATTTTTATTTCGATGGTATGCGTTAGTCAAAAGGTTGAGAACCGCTGCTATAGGAAAAGCAATACCCAGTCTGGAAATGAATGTTAAACACCGCACCCCAATATTTTAAAAGTTCTCAGAAGCTCACTAATTAGTTTTCTGTTATTTCCTGTCTTTCGATTATTTAAAAAATCGCCATGTTCTTAAAGGACTGCCATTTATTAAATTCAGCCTTATTCAGTGTACCTGCAGATTCAGAATAACTTAATAGTCCAATTAGAGGACCAACAAATGATATCATCCTCAATCTTATTTCAGGTGATTTTCGGAACATTATAACAGAAATTGAAAGTTCTGCTTTTCTTTCCACTGTCTTAATAAAGATTTTCATTAAATGAAGTTTGATGTAAAGATGCGTAGGACATTTTCTAAGAATGTTTGCTCAGTAAAAATATGGCTACTATCCTAAAATTTCCACAGATTTCCACACCCAGACTTTTTAGAAATTTCTATGATTATGTCTGACATTACCTTAGAGTATGTGTTTACTGTATCTGTGAAACACTTGCCACTGCACATGTTCTTTACCTTTAGCTTGGTGAGATCTAATTTTCAACAACAGTTTATAGTATAATCTAATCTAAAAAAGTATACCACATTCTCTTTTAGAGGAAACTGACTGCATATGCATAGGACCGGCTCCAAGCATGGGAAACGTGTGCAGTTGATTAAGTCATCCATTTGAGTGCGCGAACCAAATTTGTAGCATTTAAACGCGCCTATTGTACTAAACTACGTACTATGCACCTACTAGTTAACCTTCAGAAGTTAATTCTACTGGCTGATGAGTTACCGCCTTTCTTAAAGTTTACTAGAACACAATACAAAACTCAAAAGATAAAAGCTAACATAAAACTTTATTTTCTACAGCTTCTGGTGTTACAAATAAAACAAATGAAAAACAAACATTTCGACTTATAGACAGCAGCTCGATAATAATCTACAGTACATTGCCTGGCTTACCATTCCAACATAATTCTACGCGAAGCCATAAGACCATCAGGTCGGGTGGAAACATACCACTAGCTTTCTCCAGTTTTCGAACGTGACTAATGACAGGCACTCACCTTCTCTTCTGATGAGACGTTTGTCATGCTAGCAGCAACTCAGCGACAGTATTTCTACGCAAAACTCCTGTTAAGATTTTATTCTAGTTTGAACCTACGCTGCTCGACATGCAATTTGCATATACCACTGTATCGAACAAGTATATGAATGCTAGAGCTAAAATACTGAAAATGCTAGAGCTTAGCCTGTCTATGTAGTTACTGTACAAAATAGGCTATAATCTCACACACAGCCCAGGCGATAACCAGGCCTGTGGATGCATAATAACGAGGCCGCTTAGTGTACTCATTGCATAAAACACACAAGCGACAATGTCACACATTGCCAGGAGCCTGCCCAGTCCAAGCAATAATATCATTCAAAATTTCAAGATTCAGGTACTTCTTCATGAATTAAAAGCGCAGATATTACACGGAATTAATTTTCCTGTATACATTTGCATCAGAATTACATATATAGCTAACTTTA
This sequence comes from Stegodyphus mimosarum, assembly GCA_000611955.2. Taxonomy (NCBI): domain Eukaryota; kingdom Metazoa; phylum Arthropoda; class Arachnida; order Araneae; family Eresidae; genus Stegodyphus; species Stegodyphus mimosarum. Next base: position 22,725 of record KK116425.1, read on the forward strand.
ATTTTCAGTAGCCCCTTAACTCTCTATTTTAATTTGGTTATTTCCCTTAGCTATTCTAAAATAGTAACTGCTTAAAATAAACTTCTCTAAACTACTTTATTTCAAAATGAATCATGTCACATGACTCTTCAATAACGCTAATGAGGCAGGCGCTTACATAATGCTTCAGCCAATAATGATTTCAAATTTTGTAAGCAAAACATTTTATTAAACAGTAGGGTGCCACTGGAATTGTAATTGATTCATTCTGAATAGAGCTTTTATTTTAGATGCATCGCATTTCTACTCTTACTTAGTGCCCTGCGAACATGCTGCGCTTACCTCTCTTTCACCAACTATATCGTCGTAACGATACAGAAGAGGTAAATACGTGATCAAACGACGGGCGTAATTTTAGGTAAGAATGTGCTTCTGAAGAAATGAAATACACTGATGTGCAAAACTTAAGCAACAGCAGGGGTTTTTGCCATAACTCCACGAGAAATCAGCTGAGAGACATGAAATACAGAAATGAAGGAGAGTATTATGTACGTAAAGGATGACGAAAGCATCGGAGCTGAAAAAGGAATACAATGCACACGATATGGAATCAAACAAAAACAAGCTTTATTGAACGCATAGTATCGTGACTCATGATTGTCTATCCAAGAGGAAGAACAACAAGCAGATGTTCCTTAATATGGGATATGCCCTCCCCTCACTGCAATGGTTGCTTCGCACCGTCTCCGCATACTCAGAACCAGCTAGTGCAACATTTCTTGCGGTAGGAGTGCCCATTCCTCAATCAGCATCTGTTTGAGTTGTTGGGTGTTCTCCGGAGGATGTAAGCGTGCTGCAATGCGTCTCCCCAAAGCATCCCACACATGTTAGATGGGATTTAAATCTGAGGAGTACGCTGGCCAATCCATTCGAATGACATCTTCACTTTCCAGTAGCTCCTCAACAGCAAGACTTCGATGTGGCCGTGCATTGTCATCCATAAAAATTAAGTCTGGGCCAATGGCACCTCGGAACAGACGCACGTGGGGAAGGAGTGACTCCTCACAGTAGCGATCCCCGGTTACAGACCCTCTGTCGAAAACGTGTAGCTCAGTTTGCCCGTTCAGCATAATGCCTCCATAGACAAGAACTCCAGGACCACCGTTACGGTGTCTTTCCTCGATGTTACTGGGATAAAACCGGGTCCCGACCTCTCTCCAAATCAAACCGCGTTGAGAATCGCTCCTGGTACTGAACCGACTCTCATCCGTAAAGAGGACACGACTCCATTGTTTAGTTGTCCAGTTTATGTGCTCTGCACCACTGTAAACGGTGGCGTCGGCGGCCAACTTTCAACGGGAGGCAGCGTTCAGGACGGCGGGCGAATAGGCCCCCTTTGTGAAGGCGTCTGGCCACAGTAAACCGCGACACTTGTCGCCCCGTTGCTGTACAGAGGTGCTGAGCAATGGCGCTCGCTGACTGCTGTCGGCCTCTTTTCGCCTGCAGGACGATATATCGGTCATCCCCAGCAGATGTCGTGCTCGGGCGGCCACCACCAACCTTTCTAACAGCTGTACCTGTGGTTTGGAACGCTTTCCAAGCGCGCGAAACGACACTTTTGTTGATTCCGAACTCTGCACCTACACTGGTGACAGTACGCCCCTCCTCCAGCTTTCCGATCATTCTTCCACGTGTGAAGTCGTCCAGGTGATTTCTTCTAGCCATATTTCACGAACTGACTCACTGGCACTTGCAGCGAATTTGTTGAATTGCGTCTCCGTCCTTCCTTTTATTCTACTGCTGAGCTGCGCGCGCCGACATCACGCGTTTTGTGTAGGCTCACGTCTCTTCTGACGTTTCGTTCCTGATATTTGCATACGCATGATGTTTCCACTGACTTACATGTTCATTGTACTGATCTCCAGACCTCCTTTTCTGCAATTTCATGGCTATCTGCTAAATTTTTACATTGTTGCTTAAGTTTTGCACACCAGTGTGTGTTCATTCGTCCTTCACAATAACTATTACCTCTCTACATCATCACTACTTTATGTTCACGCAAGCAATTTGTAAATTATCACATATCTAATATTCATGTATGTGTGCTTGTGTTATGACTTAAAATGAAAAAGACACAAATATATCAGTCATGACTAATATTTTATGCGGTGGTGGCTTATAGAATGCATAATTGAGTAACTACAGTCAGATTCAGCCGTCTTGACGATTTAACAGATTTTATTTCCGGATAAAACATGTCTTGGGACGCATATTCTGATTCACACATCATTACAGACGATATCTGCACCAATTCTTCATTTACATTTTGTAAATTTTACTATGAATGGTCTATATTAATAGATGTCGCGCATTATTTCTTCTTATATTTATAAGGTATATCTCCCACATTCTTAGCGTGCCTTCGTGGTGTAATGGTCAGCACACTGAGCCGGTATTTCAGAGGTCCGTGGTTCGATCCCCGGCGAAGGCAGTGCATATTTTTCATCTTTCTTGTTCCAAAAAGCAAACCTAATGTCTCTAAAGTGGCGCCCGAACTAAAAGGGTTGGGATGATGACTCTCCACACCCAGGATTTGACGACTAGGTCCCCTAAAACCCTAGTCGCCCTTTAAAAAGGGGAGTATATAAGGTATATCTCCCCCATTCTTAGCGTGCCTTCGTGGTGTAATGGTCAGCACACTGAGCCGGTATTTCAGAGGTCCGTGGTTCGACCCCGGCGAAAGCAGTGCATATTTTTCATCTTTCTTGTTCCAAAAAACAACCTAATGTCTCTACATATTAAGTTATTATATTTGATTACGTTACTCTTATATAAAACAAAATATAGTAATAATGTATACATGTGTATAATTAGTTGCTAAAAAGGTCAATTTGTTTTGGTAATTATTTACTCAAAACATCCAACATAAGTCAGACACTTAAAATTTATGTGTGTAAATTGATGCACATGTTTGCATTAAACTGGATATTTCTAAGTACATTATGTTAGATTAATACTTTACTTATGTAGAATTTACTCATATTTTACTTTAAATCCGTACAAATATATTGCATTATTTCAGACATCCACATTTAGATTTTGGGTTAAAAACTGCGTTTAACTTAAGCATTTTTATACTTCACATTGTAATAAAGTTTCAAAGAAATCTCGCCATTTTTTGGTCGCACAACCAACTTTATTAGTCAAACTTACAAAATAAATGAAAGCGCGTGCATCTTCAAGCACAGCTATTTGATGCGCGAGGTTTCTTTATATTTCTTCCTAGTATTATGTTGGTAACCTAGACACTCAAATACGTTCCCCGTGAGGGAAGAAGTTTAAGACTAAAAGTTTTTCTTTCAATTCTATGAAACTTAAAAAAAAATTCAGTTTAAATACACTCTTAGACAAAAAAACGACACACTAAAAAGGAGTTGTACATGTACAGAAAAACAAATGATTACAGTTTGAGAAAAATTGGATCAGTTATTGAAGTGATACAGCTTCACAAAGTGAAAAAGCCCAGTAACGCATTTGTCCACCTCTGGCCCTTATACAAGCAGTTATCCGGCTTCGCATCGATTGATAGCGGTTGCGGATGTTCTCCTGAGGTATATCGTGCCAAATTCTGTCCAAATGGCGCGTTAGATCGTCAACATCCCGAGCTAGTTGGAGAGCCCTGCTCATAATGCTCCAAACGTGCTCAATAGGAGAGAGATCTGGCGACCTTGCTGGCCAAGGTAATGCTCGGCAAGCACTAAGGCAAGTAGTAGAAACATGTGCAGTGTGGGAGCGGGCATTATCTCACTGAAATGTAAGTCCAGGGTGGCGTGGCATGAAGGGCAACACAACGGGCCTTAGAACTTCGTCGACGTATCGCTCTGCTGTAAGGTTGCGATGGATGACAACCAAAGGGGTCCTACTATGAAATGAAATGGTACCCCAGACCATGACTCCTGGTTGTCAGCCTGTCTGCCAGAAGACAGCCAGGTTGGTATCACACCGCTCTCTGAAGCGTTTCCAGACTCGCCTTCGCTGGTCATCGGGGCTCAGTTCAAAGCGCGACCCATCACTGAAGACTATTCTACTCCAGTCGGTGACATTCTAGTGCAAATGAGCCCGACACCACTGCAAACGGGCGTGACGTTGTACAGAGGTCAATGGTAGTCTGCGCAAGGGGCGCCGTGACCTCAGCCCCTTTCTGTTAGCCGTCTATGAATGGTCCTTTCGGTCACTGAAGCACTAGTTGCACGTACAACCGATGATAATGATGCATCTGGGGCTGTGAGTGCCAAACTGAGCACTATTCTATTCCAGTTAGTGATATTCCACTGCGAATGAGCCCGACACCATTGCAAACGGGCTTGACGTTGTACAAAGTTCAATGGTAGTCGGCGCAAGGAACGCCGTGACATCAGCCCCCTTTCTGTGAGCCGTCTATGAATGGTCCTTGCGGTCACTGAAGCATTAGTTGCACGTATAATCGATGAAAATGATGCATCTGGGGCTATGAGTGCCACTCTGGCGATTGCTCGGTCTTCACGTTCTGTCGTTTCTCTAGGCCTACCGCTTCCTTTTTGACGCTGTGTGCGGCCATGGTTTACCCATTTCTGCTAACATCGTCGAAAAGTGGCATCGCTCCTGCTCAAATGTCGAGCTATTCGCCGGTAAGGCCAACCGGCTTCTGAGCTCAACTACACGACCTCTCTCAAATTCTGACATCTGCGCATATCGTTCGCGCACGTGTATGCGAGGCATAGTTACTGTCTACCAGAGTACACGGAATGAAATTCGTGAAAAATTTATGACCTGGAATCGTAATTTCTCCTTTTAAATATCCTGCCAGTTGCACAGATCATATGCGCTGTAGAGACAACCGTTCATTCATTGGCAGCCAAAGTGTAAAATTACGTTACAGCAGAGCGGTACGTCGACGAAGTTCTAAGGCCTGTTGTGTTGCCCTTCATGTCACGCCACCCTGGGCTTACGTTTCAGCAAGATAATGCCCGCTTCCATACTGCAATGTTTCTACTGCTTGCATTCTAGTGCTTCCCGAACATTACCTTGGCCAGTAAGATCCCGGATCTCTTTCCTATTGAGCATGTTTGGAGCATTATGGCCAGGGCCCTCCAACCAGCTCGGGGTGTTAACGATCTAACGCGTCAGTTGGGCAGAATGTGGCACGATATCCCTCAGGAGGGCATCCGCAACCTCTATAAATCGATGGCAAGCCGAATAACAGCTTGCATAAGGGCCAGAAATAGACAAACGCGTTACTGACGTTTTTTCCTATGTGAAGCTTTACCACTTCAATAATTCATCCAATTTTTCTCAAACTATAAGCATTTGTTTTTCTGTACATGTACATCACTTTTACCGATTTTCGTCCCATTCGGGTAACTCCTTCTTGGTACGTCGTTTTTTTTTTGTCTAAGAGTGTACATTAGGCTACGCTACTCTCAATAATATACATTAGGAAATGGGCAATATGCAATATTAGTAAGAAGAATCAGTTTGGAAGATTGTATTTTTTATATTAACAAGGCATTCCCTTTGGCTTATTTGAGCAGTAATTTAGGTGTAGGCAATTAAACGATATTTTTATCCTTTATTTTTGGGATAAAAAGTGTTCTGGAACTTTCATTTTTCATCCTCGGCCAAAAAAAAATCTAGTCCCATAAGCCCCGACAAAATTGATTTTTAAATTAAGCAACTGTATTTAGTGCTTTCTCTCAGAAGCCTTACATTTTGATTTCTGATTTAAAATTAAAAAGAGATATAACGATTAACATCAAGTGAGTCCAAGATTTTCTCTATTTCAGAGTACTTTCTTGTCAGCAAAAAAGCTTATCTTCTATTTTCTCGAAATTCTAAATATTCTTCGGACAAATGCATTCTTAACATATTTATCACTCCATTGCTTATGAGATTTCTCATAAAAGCAGCGTAACGCTGCGCTCTTTTGATTAATGAAGATCTGCTAGTAATCTCGAGTGAGATTTAGAACAGTTATATATCTGGCAGATGACACTTTTTCAGCTAAACGTTCAATATTTGGCAAGGAAAAATATCGTGCCCTGGTTGCCCTTGTTCAAGCGACGGTAATCAATGCATGGTCTTACCTCTTTTCCAGAAACTTCAGCAGTATGAGTGAAGATGTAAAATCAGATTCACCTGGTTCTATTACTTTGAGTTTTATTTCCTACTTCAGTTTTTAAAATATTGGTTTGTCTGGCAGACATCCGATAAGGTTTTGCTCATATCGGTATATATGCTTCTAGTTCTATATCATTTTCAGTAAAATCAGTACATCCTGGTTCTTTAGAGAAAATGCAGGAAAACTTGTATATTAACTGCTTTAAATCTTTTCGTTGGTCTTCGGATAATAGTGAATTCAAATGAATGCCTTGCAAAACTTCAGATATTTCAGTATCTGAGTTATAATATAGACTCCGTATTTCATCTTCATAGTTGTTTACCCTGTCTTCTAAACAAAGCAAGTTCATATATCCTGCTCGTTGAAAATAAGATTTCGGCATATTAATGTTGTATACCTGAGTTTTATTTTTCTCGGAAAACTCGGCTACACAATTTCTCTCTGATAATTGTCGAACTGTTTTTTCAGAACCTACCCATCTAACTGACAGTTTGTTTGGTTTCGAAGGAGCCATAATTAGAACTAAGTCTCCTTCTAGAAATTTACGTTCTACAGCTTACGTTCTTCTGCGATCATACCAGAGTTTTTGCCTTTCTTTGAATTCTTCCATATGCTGGACAGCGAGTTCTTGACATCTTCTCATCCGATTCGATAGTTCAAAAATATAGTCCACTACAGTATTTTCTTCCTCTTCTTTACCAGATAATTTTTCATATAATAGCATAACTGGAGTTCTTAAGTTTCTTCCGTGAACTAATTCTGCGAGCGAGAACCCTGTACTGTAGTGAATAGTGGTTTGAAGGTCAATTAAAGCCCGAGGTAAGATTTTAGCCCAGTCAGGACCATATTCTACAGACAGGACTCGAAGAATTCTTTTTAAAGTTCTATGCATCCTTTCTACAGGATTGCTTTGTGGATGGTAAACAGAACTTCGCAATTCCGAATTTTTCTAGGAAATTCGATGTCAGTGCACTCATAAGAGATGTGGCTTGGTCTGTCTGAACCTCTTTTGAACCTTGCAACAAGAACTGCATCTGGATACTTTGAAGACATGTTGAATGCAGTCATAAGATACTTATTTCCTGAAGGTATCACGGTCAGAGACTCACAAGAATCAACATTTATTTTTGAAAATATTTCTGTGATAACAGGGGCAATTTTAAATGGTGCTTTCTTTGTACCTTGCGGCTTTCTAATTCTTTGACATTTGTCACAAGTTTTAACAAAATTCTCGACATCTCTGTAAAAGTTTGGCCAATAAAAATTTTTGAATAATGCATCTTTGGTCTTTGTTGCACCAAGATGAGCTGCTGCTTCTTCATGACAAATAGTTATCAACTATTTCCGATATTTCTCAGGAACAACAATCAATAGTCTTTGTGTTCCATCAGGATTTTCTTTTTTGAAAAAGAACATTTGGCCTTCCAACTTATACCTCGTAACTTTAGAAGATTTTATTTTAGCTTCTTCATAAAGTTGCTTCAGTTTGACGCTCTCCTTTTGTTCTTGTATAAATATTTGTGGAGAGGCCTTTATCAGACCTAATTCAGAACGTTCACATTTCACAGGAGACAAACTCAGTCAGTGTGTCTGTCGTTAAGGCCAATTTCAAAATTTAACTCATCTGTTCAGATCAGATTTTTCGTTTCTTTCAGTTATTTTACTTTAGTCCGTTAGTTGTTTAGCTGTTGACCACGAGTTTGTACGGCGTTTATCATATAAATTTGAACTTCTTCATCTCGCTTTGCTTCTTCAAATAACGTAGCTGTTTCGCTACCTAGGAACATACCTTCCTTGATCTAATGAATCTATTAAGACTGCAGTCTTTGTTATTATATGAGTCTAGGAATTTATATTTAATTTAAATAACCAGTTAATTTTAATTTTAAGTTACTTTCCTATAAGCCTTCATTCCCCTAATTGTCAGTGCCAGAATATTTAAATTTAGTAACGCGCGAAAGAAATGCAAATTCTACTAGTGGAAGAATAAACTAAATATCGACTTTCCAGTAGAGAAAAGAGAGAGTCCGGGAAATTGCCGTGCGTGTTTATACGCAGACTTCTGTTTAGCTGGTACTGGTGGTTTGAAGTGGCTTAATCGCTATTATCTTGCTGCCACTAGACTCATTTGCGCGCTGTAGGCTACAGGATTATATGAAACCTGTAGGGGTCATTCTACTATTCGTGAATATCTCTTATTTTAAGTCTGATTCTACTATTTCAGTTACCGCCCAAGTTGAGGCGTAGTATGTTAGCGTCAAGTTGACGCATTGTAAATAAGTTAAAGGGTTTAATAAAGGGCAGTTTTAATCCTTCGTCAGTGCAATCACTATTTCTCAAGATTCTACACAACAGAAGGAAAGTAGAACGTTACATCTCGCGCGCGAACTTCTAATTCGAATCCAATGACCAGTAATCAGGACAGGCAATCATCCCTACAAGAGACAAAAGTCGTAGACCCGATGGTGACAAGCCCATTGGATGGATTTGGCTTTTTAATACTCACAATGTGAGCAGCTATCAAGACAGCAGTAGTATTCGACGGTAAAAACTCCGTCACTTCATTCCTTGAATCGCTTGAGACACACTTTCAGTTGTATCCGGTACCCAAAAGGCAAAACGTAGCCATCGCCTATAGCGCCCTCCGAGGGCAGGCGGAGTCTTGGTGAGAAGGGTTCGGAAAATTCTTACTTGGGGGAATCAGAAGCCTCATCTACAATTTTGGGAATTTCAAAGCGGCACTCCTGAAGGCCTTCCCGATCGTGAAGGATCGTGCGAAGCTGGAAGCCGAACTCTACAGCTTTTATCAAAGGAAAGTTAAACACCTCACCGAGTTTATCCGGTAATCCAAGCTCTTTTAAACGGCGTACCCGTAGAAGCACTCGTCGACACCGGCGCGGAAGGAAATTTTTTAGGCCACAACTTCTACTATCGAAATTTTCGAAGAATATGATTGTTTAAAAATTGTAGCACAGAAATTGTTGCCGCACAAGAGAAAGTTTGTGAATGTGTCGAAAAGCTATCATTGAACGTTCAGGTAAAAAACGACGTTTTGAGAGTATTATTTTTTGTTGTACAAAATTTGCAAAACCATGTCATTTTAGGTACAGAGTTCCTCAGGTCGGTGAACGCCAAATTACATTTCGCGGAAAACTCTATTTTCTTGGATATAGTGCCAAAGGCGAAAGAAGAAGTAAAGATTCCAGACATAGATTTCCAACATCTAAAACAAGATGAAAATGCCAAGCTGGAGTAACTCGTAAGTAACTTTAGCATGTTATTTTTTGAGAAACCAGGGAGTACACAAATTGTCACCCATGCGATAGAACTAAAATCAAGCGAACCTTGTAAAGCAAAACCTTACCGTTATGATAAGGAAAAAGAAGCAATAATAGAACACCACATAAAACAAATGTTGAGGGATAAAATAATTATTCCCATCAGTAGTGAATATGATAGCCAGTTGTGCTATGTAGAAAGAGAAATAACTTGCCTTCTTCGGATACAAAAGCTCATCGTTTTGCGATCAATTACAGAAAACTTAATAGCATGACTGAATTCCCTGTTTACCCTTTACCGGTAATAGAAAAATAATACGGAAAATTAGATCTACAAAATATATTACCACGCTTGATCTTACTTCAGGCCATTTTTAAATAGCCATGAAACCAGAAGATATGAATAAAACCGCGTTTGTTACAAAATCGGGCCCTTATGCATTTTTACGCATGCCGTTTGGACTTTGCGGGGCCCCATCAACTTTTCAACGCGCTATGGACATAATTTTACGTCCCGTGTTAGAAAAATCCACTCTCATTTATCTCGATGACATTATCATAACTAGTGACATTATTGAACAACACGTGGAAGACCTCCACGAAATTTTTTTTGTTATTAAAAGAAGCAGGTTTAACTATTAATGACGCAAAATGTAAATTCCAGCCAAGGAATTGCGATATTTAGGATACAAAATGTCAGCTAAAGCATCGAAACTGAGGATTCTAAAATAAAAGCAATTAAAAATAATCCTCCGCCAAACACTGCGAAAAAACTTTCATCCTTTATTGGCATGTACTCATATTATCGTTCGTTTATCCAAAATTTTGCCGATATTGTTGAACCTTTGTTAGTGTTAAAACGAAAGAAATCCGAGTTTGCATGGACAGCGGAGGCAAACTCCGCTTTCGAAAAAGTGAAAACAGCTCTAATTAATACACCCAGTGTTAAAATTCCCGGAAGGGGACGAGAATTTGGAGATCGCCGCGGATGCGTCAGATTACGCCGTGGGGTCAGTTTTAACTCAAAAAGGGCACCCCTTGGCATTTTTTAGCAAAACTCTAGGTCAGACTCAAAGGAACTAGACAGCGACAGAAAGGGAAACGTTAGCAGTGTTAATGGCAGTTCAGATGTTTAGGGTATACTTCGGAAAAGCCCCAGTTACAATCTACTCTGATCATGCGGCCGTAGGCAGATTATATTCTGGAACGAATTTAACTCCTAGATTAATTAGATGGGCCTTAAAGTTACAAGAGCACAATAACTAAGCACACTCCCGGCAAGGAAAATACAGTGGCCGACGTCTTATCAAGAATTAAACTGGATGAAAATGGGAATCAAATAAAATGTGTTATGTTAACTTCTAAAGTTTTAAATTCCCGTCAAACAATTATAGCTGAATTACGGAAGGATCCAGATTTCGGTGATATCCATGTTTATTTAAAGGATCATATAGTTTTGAACATGTAGATCTTCCTGCAATTAGAAATAGGGCCCGAAATTACGAGATCATAGATCATCTGTTGTTCTATACTAAATCAACAAATGAAAACCACGAACTCAAACCAGCCATCTCCGCCACACTACAGTTGAGTATTTTGCAGGAACTTCATGATAGCTCCACAGCGGGTCATTTAGGTATAAGGAAAACGGTGCGTAGATTACGCGAAGCGGTGTATTTTCCGCAAATACAGAAGATAGTAACAGAGTATGTCACGTCCTGTAAGTTATGTCAGTTAATTAACCACGTTAATTATAGCCCGGCCGGGTATCTAAATAGTATTCGCGCGACTTTTCCTAACGAGATCCTCGAAATAGACCTTCCTTGCCCTTTTCCCCAAAGCGAGTTAAATAAAAACCGATATCTTTTGGTAATTGCAAACCATTTTTCTAAGTGGGTAGAAATGATTCCTTTGCGTCAGCTAAAATAGTTGCAGATGCGTTCTTACATAAGTATATTTTAAAATACGGTACACCGTTAAAAGTAACAAGCGATAATTTTAGGCAATTTGTTAGTCAAATTTTTGAGAACCTGTGTAAAGAGCTTGACATACGGCATATGAAAATGCTTCCGTACAGACCACAAGCAAACATCGCGGAAGGAGTTAATAAAAACATTGTTAAAATAATTAGGAGTTACTTGAAAAATTATCATAAACGCTGGGATGGCTGCATTGATGAACTAGCCTATGCTTTAAGAACTGCCAAGCATGATACAACGGGTAAAACGTCCGCTGAATTATTTCTGGGTAGGAAGATGTTGACTCCTTTAGACAAACTTTTTTTGTTCAAGAGCGAGAACCAGAATTTAAACAGGCAAATATTCAAAAGCTGATTGGTGAAGCTTTGAAAATTCTGATGTAGCAAGAAAGCGGCAGAAAATTTACTACGATAGGAAACGCCGCGAATCAGATTTTAAAGTGGGGGATAAGGTGTTGAAAAGAAAATTCACTCTGTCTAGTGCACCTGAAAACGTCATATCAAAATTCGCCCATAAATTTGAAGGGCCTTATATAGTACAGCAGATCGTTGGAGCGGTGATCTACTCAAAAACAGATTCGGGAGAAAGAATAAAGGCTAGTCAATTGAAAAAGTACTATGAACGTAAAGATTTCGATGTCTTACATGATTTCTTCCAGGCTTCCGATTTAGAAGGGGCGGCTTCCCCAGGGACAATTCTCCCCGCACCACAAAGTCCATCACCCTCGAAAAAGCAAAGAACCAAAGAAACTACAAGTTCTCAACCCAACCGAAGGATTCCGGAGAAAAGAATCCCTCAACGTGTGGAAGATCCAACAAAGAAAACATTTAAGGGTGAAAAAAAGTCCCGGCTAGAAACAAGCATCGCCGTGTCATGACAAGATCTCGCAGCAAACAGCGCTAAGATATTTCACGGATTGAAAGAAAACCACAAACAAGACCACCCGTCGAGAAAAGGAAGAAGAGACCTTTTGAAGTTGAAGGCATAGATCAAAAATTGAAACAACCAAGAGTTTACAGACAAGCGTCGTCGACTACCGATGTACAAAAAACCAGTCTGCCGGACAGTAAAAGGAAACGACAGGACCTACCGCCAGTATATCCGAAGAGACCACTCATCAGAGGTGAAAAAAGAAAAAATCAATTCCCACCAGGGGGCAAGAAGCAGAGACGGAAAGTCTCGTGGATTAACCACATAGCATGGACTGATTTCTGCGAGAAGCGTATGTCCGAATACCAAGCTTCAAGGAAAAAGAGCAAAGATAAATGAATTTTTCTATAAATCTTTTATGTTATGTAAAATTGCATGAAAATGTTTAATAGGAAGTTACATGATTAAAGCTATTGCCTCGATTGAGGACTAAAGTTAATTCAGCTTTATTTGGCGAAAGCACAAAGTATAGTGTATTATAGAATTGTTATGTTATGTAAAGAACTAGTAGTTCGGTTTTCTTTGTCGAAAGACTATTTATGTTAACGCACCAAAAGATCTGGCTTGATACAAGCAGCTTCATATTAGTACTTGTTAATGAAAGTTTATTTTAGGTTCGCACTTTTGGCGAAGAAAAGGATCCATTCAAGTAAAATTTTCATGTTATTCACAAAATACAACTCTTTAACAAGAGTTTCTTAGCGGCTCTTTAAGAAGAGTCTTTCTACAGCAGACGCACGCGCCTGCACTTCAGTTGTAAATTGATTCTTTTCTTCCCTTAACCCTTTATAAGGCTGTGGTAAGTATACTTCTCAGCAACTTTATCAATTTTTAAATGTCATTGGGAAGCTATTTTGCCATATATGATTAGTGCTGCCATCTCCTGATAACTTCAGAAAACACAAAAAAATTACTAATGCAGGATTCCTATGGATAATTCTATTCTGCAAAGAGGTGATAGATGAGATTGGCACTTGGAGAAAACGTCTTCGTTCGTTTGATCATTTAATTATCGAGTTTATTTGTAATTATAAACACAAATATCATAAATTCGGTTATTTATAAGCACAGAAGTTCAAGTTTATGCCCAGTTCTTTACAGTAGGTAAAATTTTGAATTATATTTGACAGTTTTTTGTATTTTACCTCCAATGGTGATCTCTAATTAGTTGTAGCTGAATTTTATTTTGCACTTGCTATGGAAATGTATAGAAAACAAAAGAAATATACAGCAGAAGAAGCTGTTGAATTATTTTTTGCCCTCTCTAGTGACCCTGAGGATTCAGATGAAGATGCAGATGTTGAAACAGGTGAAGAGTTTTCAGTCGAGGAAAACAGAAGTATTTCTTTATCTGATCCACAGCCAAGCACTAGTAGAGATACAAATGACGCAATCAAACGAGTGGATGTGAACTAAAGAACTGATTCAAAGTCTAAAATTATAGATATTCAAAATGATTCTAGTGACACTGAAGAATATAATGCAGATGATGAAGATGACGGCGGCTGGTCTAATGATACAAGGTATTTCGATTCCCATGTTGTTTGTATGGATAGAGAAGGAATTATCAATCCTAGTCTAACCCGAACCAGTACAGAAAAGAACTTTTTTTCCCAAATATTCAACGAGGAAATTTTAGAACGTATTGTTGAGGAAACAAATTTATATGCGTCCCAAATCAAAACAAAAAGGCGCCCAGGTCACACTGTAAGTGAAACAACAAAAAACTGGGAGGACATTCATGTAGAAGAACTACAAGCATGGATTGGAATGAACATTATGATGGGAATCATTATGTTGCCTGGTGTAGATAACTACTGGAGTTCTGATCCTGCATTAGGACAACAATGTATTTCATAAATTATGACGTGCAAGAGTTTCAAAAAAATAACAGAGGCAATTCATGTAACGATAATGAGACCGTTCTTCCAAGACATGACCCAGATTATGACAAACTTCATAAGATTAGACCTCTAATTGAACACCTCAATAAAAAAATTGCCGAAGCTTTCAAACCATCTAGTGTATTGGCTGTTGATGAAAGCATGATACCTTTCAAAGGCCGGTCTACCCTAAAACAATACATGCCTTTGAAACCAGTGAAGAGGGGATACAAAGTTTGGTGTCTAGCTGATTCAAAAACTGGATACATACAGAAATTTGACATTTATACGGGTAAAACTAAAGATCAAACTGCAAACCCAACGGATACATTGGGAGAACGAGTGGTGCTCAATCTAACAAGTTGTTTGAAAGGTACTGGAAGTGTCGTAGCATTTGATAATTTTTTACGACGGTCAAACTGATGAAAATATTACATGAACGCAACATTTATGCTCTCGGTACTGTAAGAACAAACCAAAGAGGTCTTCCCGCAATAATGAGAGAAAAAGTAAAGCTAGAGAGAGGGGAGTTTCAATTCAAATGCAAGGAGGACACTGCAGCCATCAAATGGATGGATAATAAACCAGTAACCATTCTTACAACAGTAAATAGCCCAAGTACAACTGCAACAGTCCCGAGGAAGAACAAGGATGGAAGCATTACTCATGTATCGTGTCCAACTGCTATTGCCACATATAATGAGATTATGGGAGGTGTTGATCACTTTGATCAACTTCGAGAAAGATATGAAATAGGACGACGTTCCCGAAAATGGTGGCATCGAATCCTGTACTTCCTAATTGATCTGGCAATTGTGAATGCCTTCATTCTCTGGAAAGTAAGTAGAAAAGATTCAGGACCTCAAGACGAATTACATTTTCGACTTCGGCTAGCACGGCAACTGATTTCTGGATTTTCAAGTCGAAAGCGCAAAGGACGACTTGCAAGTTTCCTGAGCAGCAAGAAAACTGTTCCAGATGACGTACGATTGACTAAGTGGGTAACCATATGCCAACTGTACAAAAAACATATAGACGTTGCCGTTTGTGCTCTACTAAAGGACATGAGAAGAGAACAAGATACGTTTGTACAGCTTGCAATGTCCCACTATGTATTCATCCTTGTTTTCTGAAATTTCATGGAAAGTAATATGTATAAATTCTTAAATTTTTGCATTCAAAATATATCTAATTTGTAATTCCTTTTGTAGAGTTTAGTATTTGCAAATTATATTTCATAAATATCATGTAATGCAATATAAAAAGAAATGAAAAACATGAAATGTGCTACGTTTGAATAGCTCCCAGCGGGCGATGGGAAACATACTTCCCACCGAAATAAAATGGTCTTAAAATCAAATTAATTTTAGGTAATGGGCTAAATGAATTTCTTTTTATAAATCAATCTCAATCCCAGAAATACTTTAACGTAACATTACTAGAAAAAAATGGCCTTATAAAGGGTTAATGAAAGTTTAAAGCTCAAAAGAATAAGATATAATATGTATTTAGTGCTAAAACTTCAACAAAAAGTGAATACATTCAAAGTTTAATGCAGTCAAGTGAGTTCGCGCAAAAGAAATTTTAGTTAAATCGAATAATGCGATTTTGGAGCGAAAGCTTGCATGCGTTTAAGATGAATGTAGAAAATATTTTCGTATGCATGTATGTTGTTGGGCTCTCCGCTGACACTCTAGTTAATTTTCATGTTTATTAGCTCATGAAGAACTTAGAAATGAATTTAGGGTGTGTCTAAGACGGTTGTTATGTGCTAACAGTCGATGTGCGTTTAGGTGGAGATTTTATCCTCTATAACATAGAACACTTGCGTTTTCACACCCCACCTTGTGGAGAGCCATAAGGGGATTAAAGTTTAAAATTTAAGCATGAATGTGAATTGAATGATTGTGGCATGATAAACAGGAATTGAATGACTGTGACATGATAAACAGTAATGTTCGGAAAAGCTGAGAAAGCTACACTAAATAAAGGCTAGAACTTAATAAAAGACTGTATTGTAAATTTTACATGTTATTTAGAATCATATATTCATAAGGTTCCTTCCAGATGACTGGAAGAAGTGGACTGAACCACAATTGAAGAACAACAAAGGATGCCCAGCAGAACTATGAAGATAAAATTTTCGTCTGTAATCATTTAAATTCTAGTATGTTGAATGTAAACGGGGCTCAGATCTTGTCAGTTGTAGAATTTATCAGTTTGTAACAGGTCTTTAAGGATCTTTATCCAAGTCTGTTAAATTCTGGCATGGACAAATGTAGGGATTTATATTTAATTTAAATAACCAGTTAATTTTAATTTTAAGTTACTTTCCTATAAGCCTTCATTCCCCTAATTGTCAGTGCCAGAATATTTAAATTTAGTAGCGCGCGCAAGAAATGCAAATTCTACTAGTGAAAGTATAAATTAAATATCGACTTTCCAGTAGAGAAAAGAGAGAGTCCGGGAAATTGCCGTGCGTGTTTATACGCAAACTTCTGTTTAGCTGGTACTGCTAGTTTGAAGTGGCTTAATCGCTATTCTCTTGCTGCCACTAGACTCATTTGCGCGCTGTAGGCTACAGGATTATGTGAGACCTGTAGGGGTCATTCTGTAGGGGTCTCGTATTTGTGAATATCTCTTATTTTATGTTTGATTCTACTGTTTCAGTTACCGCCCAAGTTGAGGTGTAGTATGTTAGCATCAAGTTGAAGCATCGTAAATAAGTTAAAGAGTTTCATAAACGGCAGTTTTAACCCTTCGTCAGTTCAATCACCATTTCTCAAGATTCTACACAACAGAAGGAGAGTAGAACGTTACATGACCAAGATCATATTCAAGCTCTATCTCAGCCAAAGGTAGGCACACTGGAGGTTCTTCCAGAGGTTTTCGTATCCACATGGTTTCACCAGTATACATCGAAGCCGGTGCACACTTTTGGCAAATTAAATCCAACGTTGTACCACTTTCTCTAAGTATGGGCATTTTATAGCTATTTACTTTATCTAGGCTGGTATATGAAGCCATAAAACTCTTAAAACTATTTTTAAAAAATTCATTTGAGGGTTGAGTTTCATTGGATGCTACAGTTTCTAAATTCTTCTTCAGTTTATCACATAGAGGTTGGAAATGCGAGAAAGATCCACATTCATAACAACGAGGTTGTCTCCGTTTCTCAAATTCCCTTTCATGAATTTTATTAGTACATTCTGTCTTAATTATAGGTTTAGGATTAAAATTGTAAGGTTTATCCTAAGTTTTTAATAGTTTTATTTAATTTAAGCTACGTTCCTTTCCCTCCTAATTTCAGATTATAATTTCCTACTAGAATGTGTTTTTAGAATCGCGTTTAATGCGAATGAGTAAGAGTAGTGTTTAAGTAGAAGTTCCACTGACTGAAAAGGAGAGCCTCAGAGTCCCTGACTAGCACGCGTTCGCCTTTTGGCTATGTCTCTCTCTAAGCTGTTACTACGCTCGGCCGTATTTCAGGCCCTGGATAGCTTCGGTAGCTTATTCGATATTTAAGGGCCAACAACTTAGAGTTTTTATAGTTTCGGCTAAATCTTTAGTTAGGCATTAGTTAAGTCTCAGTTTTTATTATTTTGAGTTAAGTCCAAGTGCAGGCTTTGCTATACGCGCTGAGAAAGAGGTCATCTGTCAGTTCTTATTTTGAGCAGTAAAGGATAATAAATCCTTCTTGAATTTACATCTGTGTTCCTGAACCAGAGCATTTATTCACTTAGCTTTTCATGAGGTTCCGACGTATTTAGCTGTTAGATAAAAGGGTGGAACCCCACATTTGGCCCCGAAGCATTTCTGACGAACTATGCCGTTAAAAACCGCAAAATTTACGTTCACGCCTCCGACCTTTCAAATCCCTTAGCCACCAGCAAACCCGATGGAGGGATTCGGATTCATCGTGGAAACAATAAGAGCTGTAACGTTCGACAGTTAAGGTCCCGTGATGACTTTCCAGGCGCACATGGAATTGCATTTGACGTTATATCCCGGTGAACCAGCTGCAGAAAATCACAATTGCTACACCGAACCTAAAACCCCAAGCCCTCATTTGGTTCAAAGGAGGCAAGTTCCTGTTCGGGGATCCAGGATCAGAAACATATACATAGGAAAACTAAAACAGCTCTATTAAAAGCGTTTCCAGTTGTTAAAGACCGAGCGAAGCTTGAAGCAGAATTATTTAGTAAATATCAAACCAATTTCGACGAGCTAACGGACTTCATCTTGAGCAAGATGCAACTTTTTAATTTACTATATGGAAAGAGGATGATGAACTTATTGAAGTGATTTTGCCGCGTCTACTCCCGTCAATTCAGTACTCTCTTGAAGTCAGAAACCCGCAGACGTTAGAAAACTTATTCCAATTATCAGTAAAATTTCATAGCAGACGAACCGCGAAAAACGCGAGTGTAGGCTACTATCGCCAGTATTCAAGGATTCCTCCCTCAGCAGAAACCTCGAGGTCAGCAGAGTTAGTACCGGCAAGCGGGAAAAGCTGAAAAATCAGATAACAAAAAGACGGGTCAGTCTAAACCATTTGCAAATCGAAAAAAAAAGCAGCAGAACCAAGGGGCGGAAAAGAGGATTTAAACTGATCGCGGTGGCCAAGAAGAGGGCCCGGTCACCTGGTGGGAAAAAAAAATCCTTCGGAAATTAAGTTCAATACGGTAGTCGTACAAAATTTGGCCTTGCCGGATATTCATATTTTATTGAAAGATGTTGAACGACGTTTCAAATAAAGAACGAGGTTCGGAAAGCTAATTTTTTATTAATAAAGAATTTGTTAACTTCGGTTATTTTGGGATCAGTTACTTACGCGCAGTTAGCGCAAATTTAAATTTTCAGAATTCTACTTTACAGGTGAAAATGGACACCGTTGATGCAGAAGATGGGGCGAAGCCGGAGGTGGATCTCAATCATCTCGAAGAAGACGACAGAAAAAAAGTGGAAAGACTGGTAAGAAATTTTTAAAATTATTTGATGAAAACCCCGGTTTCTGTCATGTGGTTCAACATAATATTGACACTGGTAGTGTCCTCCAGTCCTGTGTAAATCGTACCGGTATGACAGCGTGAAGGAAAACATTCTGGAACAGAATATTAAGAAAAAGCTCGACAGTAAAGTTATAGTCCCAAGTACCAGCCTCTTCGAGAGTCCGGTAGTTTTGCGTAAAAAAGAAAAACGGACAACCACCCTCAAATCCGAACTCATGGAGGTTCGCGGTTGATTACCGTAAATTAAATAACATAACGAAATACCCCACACATCCTATTCCGGTAATAGATGAAATTATAAGAAAGATTCGTTCGACTAAATATATGACCACTTTAAATCTGACGTCAGGCTATTTTCAAATTGCAGAAAAACCCCGAGGATATCGAAAAAACAGCTTTTATTACAAAGTCAGGCCTGTATGCCTTTTTGAGAATGCCGTTTGACTTAAGCGGAGTTCCAGCTACATTTCAAATCGTTATGGACATTGTTTTAAGGCCGGTCTTAGGCAAAAGTGCAGGTATTTATTTAGATGGCATCATAGTCACTAGCGAAACCATACATGAACACATTAAACATTTGGAGGAAGTTTTTACATTGTTAAATGAAGCTGGCATCAAGGTAAACCCGAAGAAGTGCAAGTTGGCAGCCAAGGAGCTTAGGTATCTGGGTTATAAAATCTCGTAAAAAGGTATCAAGACAGATAATTCCAAACTATTAGCGATCAAGAGCTACCGCCAAGAAATTATCAGCTTTTTTTAGGCATGTCTTCCTGTTACAAGTTTTTATGAAGGATTTTCGAAAATAGTTGAACCTTTGCTGGTTCTTAAACGAAAAAACAAACTAGATTCACGTAAGCGAAACTACACCGCAACTGAGACAGAAACTTTCACTCTCTTACTAGCGGTGCAGCGCCCAGATAACGGTATACTCAGGCCATACGGTAGTTCTATTCAGGAAAAAGTCTTTTTCCCCGGCTTTTACGTTGGCCGTTAAATCTGCAAAAGTTTAATTTAATTATAAAACATACACCGGGGAAGGATAATAAACAAGTACCTAAAAACTTTATTAAGCATTGTCTTAAAAGAGCAGGTAGGTACTCAATCTAAATCTTTTGGTTAGTAAGGATATGAAAATTGATTCCTAAACCTTAAAAGGTGGTATATGTTGGATGACTATCGGTTAAAAGATCAGTAGATCAGTAAATGGTGTAGTTACTGAAGTTATTGTATATAATGTAAATTCATTATTTTTGGCATTTTCTCTATTGCCGTTGCTGAAAAAAATGGGCCTACTTCCATTCTTCTAAGTCTACTTAAAAGCTCTTGAGCAATGAAGATTACTAGTACTTTTTTCCTCTTTCCGCTACGGCAATTAGCCAGAAATTTCTTTTGTTTGATCAGTTTAAAGTTAAACTTTCTACAAACGCCTCTTACATTCGAAAGAGAGTTCCACGGCCACTTAGAAAACTACTTATCTGGTTACACTCTTGTACTAATAAATTCCTTTTAATACATGAAAAATATTTTCTTGCACAATACAACGATCTACAAATTATTAAAGACCTAGTTCTTGATTACTGTAAGTACAGACTTTCTTAACTATCACACTAAACGCAAAATTTACATTAAAATAAATTTTCTCCATCCGCAGTTTTGCAAATTACGCTTGTAAGGTTTATACTAAGTTTATTAGCAGTTATTTTAAGTTATGATTCTTTCCTATTTATTCTAATTTCTGCTTACTATTTCCTGCCAGAATCTAATTTCAGACACGCAATTAATGCAAATGAGAAAGAGTACTATTTAAGTCGATGCTTCACCGACTTCTAGAGAGAGAGTCTGATTTTTCTGACTAGCGCGCGTTTGCCATTTGGCTACATTCTCTCTTAGCTACTACTCTCGGCCATACTTTAAGCCCTTGCTTGGCTTCGCTGATTTAATTAATATTTAGAGGCCAGCTACTTAGAATTCTGATAGCTTCGGCTATAACTTTCAGATAGCTTTAGTTAAGCTTAGTTTACTTTAATTTCATAATTATTTAAGTTGAAGCCCAAGTGGAGGCTTTGTGTAAGTTCCGAGTTAGGAACTAATTGTAAATATTCTGAGAAATAAAGGGTAGTTAACCCTTCTTAAGTCTTACGTGTTTATTCACACATTTAAGCGATTATGCGCTCGTTAGTGTTTGTGGGTTCTGAGATTGAACATTAAAATTAGATAAGTACAATCCCACACGCTTCTCTCAAATTTTTAACAAATGCAAAGTTTTCTTCCCAGTTTTAGACACTAGACCAGTAGTTGAATTTAATATCAAAAAACATTAAGCAGCTTGCTATCTAATCATCGTGAAATAGAAGTGTCGGCTGAATGATATTGCAAATTGCCTATATTCACTCCATACGTAGATGATCATCACCAGGACATAGTTACTGGAAACTTAGATATCATTCAAAATGCATAACTTAAAAAACTAAGGAGTTATGGAGTAAAATATAGACCAGTCAGATACATCAACAAAAATTACTGTTACAAAAATTTAGAAAATGGCATCACGAATTTATCGTTAAGGCCAGCTATAAGCTTAATTTGCCTATTGATACCTTTTTAAAATTGAAAGATGAAATCCTTAAACAAATTACTACTGAGCTAAAACCAATAAAATTTCAAAATTCAATTAAATTGGTTTCAGATACTGTCAGCTAATAAAACTTTTAAGCAGCTATTCACTATTACCAAAACTGATAAAGCCAATAAGAACTTTAGTACTGTATAAAAACTTTTCTACACAACAATTATTAGTAAAGAACTTTTTAACGCCAATACCTATAAATTAGCAAACGCTACAGAAATCTCTATAATCAACAGAATTCAAACTTTTTGTAAGAAACTCAAATCCAAGGTACAACAGATTTACTATCCTATATGCTCTTCCCAAATTCCATAAAACCCCACTAAAATTCAGATTCATTAAAAATGCATCAATAATTACAAAAAAAATCTAGACTATTATTTTGCACTTAAAAAACTTGTAAATTAAACTTCAATGCTTGTAACACTCAATCATCGCTGTATCATCCATAATAACACTCCTGTCATTAACACCGTTCAGTCTATTGACACACAAAATATTAACTGCTATGACTTTATAAGGTATTTCTCCCGCCTTCTTAGCATGCCTTTGGTATGCGCGCTAGGTGTAATGGTAATGGTGTAATGGTCAGCACGCTAGGAGAGTATTCGAGAGGTCCGAGGTTCGAGTCCCGGTGAGGGCATTGCTCATTTGTTATGTCTCCGGCATCAAAAATAACCTAATGACGCTACAGTGGCGCCCGAGCTTAAAAAGGTGGTGAATGATGATTCGCCACCACCGGGATTTGGCGATTGGGTTCTCTATTCCCGAATCGCCCTTTAAAAGGGGAGTATATAAAGTATTTCTCTCTCCTTCTTAGCATACCTTCGTGGTGCAATGGTCAGCACATTCGGAGCGTATTTGAGAGGTCCGAGGTTCGATTCCGGCGAGGGCATTGCTCATTTTTCACATTTCCTGCTTCTAAATAACCTAATGTCTCTACAAGTTTGAAAATTTATATACTTCGCTTCCATTAGAAGAAATCTATGCTAGCCTCCTTAAACTGCCTCAACTCTTTCCTGCTATGCTCACATTTATAGACTTTAATAGGTGGAAAACCTTCCGCAAATGCACTATTTTTAATAACTACATTGTATTTCAAAATCAACTTTTTAAACAAGTCAGAGGAATCCCAATAGGACCGCACACAAGTACTTGCGTTTTTTTTTTAAATAAAACACCGAACAAATATTAATTTAGAAGTCAAATATAAAAAAATCAATGGCAGTGCCAAAGAGTAACTATTTGCTCTTTGGCAGCTGAGGTTTGCTCTTTGGCAGCTGAGAAATGTTTCGGTAAAACCATCGAAACTAGTCCTGTTCAAATTTGCAAATATTACGCTGATTTTTGTGATTTGACTTCTAAATTAATACTTCCGCTTGCAATATCTTTTTGCTCGTTAAAGAATTTACTTTCCAAAGAAACTTACAGCAACACGATTTAAATTACTACGCCCATATTTACAAACATATAGATGATCTTATTACCCTTAATAATTTTAACAATATTGAAAATTCAGAAATTTATCCAGAGTGCTTTACTTTTAATAAAACTAATACTTCACAAAATGTTGTCAACCGTCTAAATCTACAAATAATTAAGTAAAAAATGATTCGACTGTATAACAAAACACGCAACTTCAATTTCAATGCTAACAAATTAATAAATTGAACTTACAACATTTCCAAGAAAGTTAATAATAATGCTAAATTAAATACAACGCATTAATAATATTTATACAGCTACAATAAATTTATAACACGAAATTCTACTACTTATTAAAAGTCTTAATAATCAAGTATATATGTATATATAATGGTTCTGTATGCAATTTTATACAAATGTTTAGTTAGACATGATAGAAAAGTCACACAAGGTTTGAAGATTATTTTATTTTTCAATTCCCTTTCATAAAAAGTGATTTTCCTACTTGCATGCTTGATTTATCTAAATCTGTTAATTAGAATGTCAAGAAATTCTGATTATTTGTAGAAACTCTGTATCCGTATAAAATGGCCAATAATTAGGAATTTAAAACAAAAATAATATTCAGATATATCTATATTTCTTTACTTTGCATTAAGTATTAGATATCTATCTATCTACATTACTAAACGCCGTCCCTACTACCGCCCTAGGGGATACCGGGGTTCGCAGTTTCCTGTCGCAGGAATTTTTTAAAAAGCATTTTCGTCGTTATAGATTGTTTAAAACAACGGGACAAGGGGTGATTGCTGCTGAAGGCAAACAGTGTGTCTGCTTGGGAAAAGTGGGGATGTATGTTCAAACAAAGAACGAGGTACAGAAAATAAATTTCCTAGTGGGGAAGAATCTGTTAACCATATTGAAGGTTGATTTCTTACGCGCAGCTAGCGCAAAATTAGTTTCAAAGATCCTACTTTACAGGTCAAGGTAGATAAAGTGGAAGTTGAACAAGCCGCAGTCCCGGATGTGAATTCAAATCACCTAGAAGAAGGAGAAAAAGAAAAATTCAAGAATTGGTAAGAACGTTTTTTCAATTATTTGATGAAAAACCTGGCTTTTCCCACATTGTCTCGCATAGCATTGATACTAGTAGTGAGCCCCCAGTTCGTTCAAAACCGTATAGATACGATAGGGTGAAGTAAGACATTCTCGAGCAACACATTACACAACAACTTCTGGTGACATTAAGAAAATGCTCGAGGCTAAGATAATTACGCCAAGAACCAGCCTCTGCGTTAGTCTTGTAGTTTTATGTAGAAAGAAGAATGGACTGCCATCCGCAGATCCGAACGTATGGAGATTCGCCATTGACTACAGAAAATTAAATAGCATAACGAAATACCCCGCATATCACCTCCCGATAATAGATCAAATTTTAAGGAAAATTCAGTTAACTAAACATATGACAACCCTAGACCTGACGTCAGGCTATTTTCAAATTACAGTAAACTCCGAGGATGTCGAAAAAATAACTTTTATTTCAAAGTCAGGTGTGTATGCCATTTTGAGAATGCCGTTTCGCTTAAACTGAGCTCCGGCTACATTTCAAAAAGTTATGAGCATTGTTTCAAGGCTAGTCTTGGGCAAAAGTACTGTCATCTATCTCGATGATATTATGCTGAGCAGCGAAAGCCTAGAGGAACACATTAAACATTTAGAGGAAGTTTTTACATTATTAAATGAGGCGAGCCTGAAAATTAATCCAAAAGAGTGCAAATTTGCCGCCAAGGAATTGAGGTACCTCGGCTATAAAATCTCGAAAAACGGTATTGAGACTGAAAACTCTAAAATTTTAGCGATTAAAAGTCATCCACCTCCAAATACGGCCAAGAAATTATCATTCTTTCTGGGAATGTGTTCCTATTAAATTGTTCATAAAAAATTTTGCAAGGATAATTGAACCCTTGTTGGTTGTTAAACGAAAAAGGACAAGACTCACATGGACAGCGGAGGCGAACAAGGCGTTTGAAGAATTGAAATATGCCTTAATTAACGCCCCTGTTTATAAATTCTCGGAAGAGAATCAAAATTTAAAAATTGCAGCAGACGCGTCAGACTACGCAGCTGGCGCAGTTCTTTCTCAAAATGCTCGGCCAATAGCTTTTTTAGCAAAACGCTGAATCGAACTCAACGAAACTGTACCGCAACTTAACGGGAAACCCTCGCGGTCCTATTAGGGGTGCAAAAATTGCGCGTGTACTTGGGAAGTGCCCCGATACTGTGTATTCAGATCACGCGGCAGCTGGTCGCCTGTAATAAGGTAAAGACCCCGAAGACCCTAAGTCGTACCGCCCAATTTGCCTTTTATCGGCTTTGGGCAAGACTTATGAGAAGCTACTAACGAATCGACTGAGGCACCATCTAACCACAAACAACCTCCTAAGCAACAAACAGTATGGATTTAAAGCGGACACTTCAACCACTCATGCGTTGGACAAAATAGTTAGACATCTTAAAGACAATAGGCAAGCAGGATACCACACTGCCTTTATATCGATAGACCTCCAGAGTGCCTTCGACACACTCTGGTGGCCTGCGATCAGACAGGCACTTCGGGCAGCAAAATGTCCGGTGAACCTTTATAGAGTATTTGACAATTATCTGCAGGATAGGACCCTACTATTGTCCACGAATCATGGTGTTGCAACTAAACAACAAGTTAGAGGATGTCCCCAGGGGTCTTGTGCTGGGCCCCTGTTGTGGAATATGACTTTTAAATCAATTCTCGAGACAACATGGCCAACGCACACCGTGTTAGTAGCATACGCTGACGATGCTGCCCTCTTAGTAAGGGGCAAAACGCGGGATGAAATAGAAGCAAATGGGACAGAGACATGTAATATCTTCACAAGGCTCTGTGAGAAACTTAAGCTCACAGTATCTATTCCAAAATCCAATGCCCTCATCATCCCAAAACAAGGTACGCGTCCAACGCGCTCCCCCTGCATTAAACTCAAGGGACGGAACATTAAAGTGGTAAAGGAACTCAAATATCTCGGTGTGATCTTTGATGCAGGACTTACGTGGATTCCACATATACAAATGCAGAGGAAGAGGACGTTCGCCATCGCTCAAAAGGCACGTCAATTCCAGGGAAAGGGCTGGGGACGAAATCCCCACATCCAAAAGCAGCTCTATCTAACCGTAAGTGAGAAAATTGCCCTCTATGCGGCAGCCATATGGGCCACCCCCATGGGTAGTAGGAAAATAAAGCAGCTTACGTCCCTTCAAAGACCATATGCATTGTATCTATGTAAAGCATATCGTACTGCACCCACAACAGCGGCGTGTATAATATCGGGAATTCTACCTCTGCATATTAAAGCGGAAATGGAGGCAGCCCTGACCACCGTCATACATTTGAGCCGGGATGCAACTTTCGATCAAGTCACATACAGCCCGGTTGAATATGAGCACCCGCGTATCACAACGCGTATCCATCCGGCGCATAAAGGTCAAGGTGTTTTTATTCACTTTCCCAGGGAACAAGCTCCACTAGTAAGAACAGCGGCTCAACCTGCCATCTACACGAATGGCTCCAAACTTGAGGACGGAGTTGGTAGTGCGTTTGTTGCTTACCAGGATCAAATGGAACAGTTCAAATGGAGAGGTCACCTGGACTTAAAAAATAGCGTCTTCCAGGCAGAGGTAGTTGCTATAACTGCAGCAGTTCGCTACGCCATAAGCAATAGCATCTACAGAGCTACCATCTTCACGGACAGCTTGTCCACATTATATGCATTGGACCACCATGAGCATACGTCGCCTCTTATCGCAGACCTACAACATCTTCAACGCAGCCCACCACAGGCGCGTTATGACATACTATGGGTCAAGGTCCATAGAGGAGATGCTGGCAATGAGGCCGCAGATCTTGCGGCAAAAGAAGCTGCAAGGAACTACAATGCACGACCAGTTAATATCCCGGCCCCAGTATCACATCTGAAGAGAATGCTACTTGAAGGAGCAATGGCAAAATGGCAGCGGGAATGGGACCAGGCAGATACGGGTAGAAGAGCATATGAATTCTATCCTAAAGTTAGCATTGATCGACATCAAGCCATCTCTGCCCTCACAAGCTTTGTGACAGGCCATGGTCCCTTCCCAAGCTACATTCACCGATTTGGCTTCAGCGATACAAACATCTGTACCTGTGGGTCAGAAGGTACCCTAGACCATTACCTCTTCCAATGTCACCTAACAGCGGCATACCACCTGCCGGAACCAAGAGACAGCATGCAAGCCTTTAGAAAGTTTTTAGTTAAAAATCGGCATGTTCGAAACACCATTTGTCGAGTGCTAGATCATATAAATGCGTATGATCTGGACATCTGCCAGGTGAACTAATAACAGATATAAAATAGTGTCCTATGAATAAAATAACAACCAAGTCCTACGTATCAATAATGAACTGTAGAACTCTACAAACTGTAGTACCAAATGACTGTTCAGGGAGCCAGCTATTGCTTTATGAACTTTATGAAGATAAGAACTGACTTGGCAATTGCATGTACCTAACATAATAAATGAGTATAGCATATGAACTCATGAACACATGAAATCTTCGCATTTGATACTGATGAATTTAATAAATCTAACATTTTATTGTATTATATGTGTAGCTGTGTTATATGTGTTATTATGATATTAATTATTGTATAATTGTGTAATTATCTAAATCTGTATGTTATATGTTATGTACTTTTTAATTGTATTTTGTATATTGTATTTTTAATTGTATTTTGTATATTTTATTTTTAATTGTATTTTGTATATTGTATTTTTAATTGTATTTTGTATATTGTATTTTTAATAGTATTTTGTATATTGTATTTTTAATTGTATTTTGTATATTGTGTAATGTCTTCTATATATATGTGTTCTTCAACCTTATATGTGAATCTTCAACAATGTAAACTGTAGCATACTGAAAACCTCTGTACAATGATCAATATGTGAAATTGCCATTGTAAGGCCATGTTAAAAAATTATCAGATATAAGATTCTAATAAACTCCCGATGGGGCCTAGATAGAGGAGGACGTGGGACAAATGCCTGCTTGCCTCTGTCATACGTCAGGCGTCCCCGTCCTCCGTCACCTGTCACCTGTAATAGGTAAAAATCTTTCTCTCCTGCTCATACGTTCCACATTAACACTGCAAAGTTTAATTTTATAATAAAACATACGCTGGGGAAAGAAAATGTACTTGCGGATGCACTGTCAATAATAAAGATCGATGAAGACGGAAATACAATTAAATGTACGATGCTAACTGAGAAAATAATTCAATCACGTGAAACAATAATTGCCGAATTAAAAAAAGAATCCAGAGTTCAAAGACATTTACGCTTATCCTTAACATCCCGAAACTTTTGAGCATGTAGACTTAACAGCTATTCGCAATAGAGCGGCCCATTATGAAATTATTGATAAATTGCTGTTTTTCCCGAAAACAACCAACGATAATCAAGAGTTGCTGCCGGTAGTCCCAATGAATCTACGCTTAAATATTTTAGAGGAGCTCCATGACTTGAAATTAGGAGGCTATCTCGGGGTTAGAAAAACACTGCAAAAGGTCCACGAAACGCTGCATTTTCCGCAGTTGTACAAAGTTGTGACGGCGTATGTCAGGTCATTCACTTGTGTCAATTAATTAACGACGTTAATTGCAACCCAGCCGGGTACTTAAATAGCATAAAAACCATTTTCCCAAATGAATTCTTTGACATTGATTTGCTCGAAAACAAAAATTAATGAAAATAGATACTTGTTTAATTAATGAAAATAGATACTTGTTTAATTAATGAAAATAGATACCTGGAACAGAATTAATAAAAATAGATACTTGTTAATCATTGTACACCATTTCTCAAAATGCATGGAAATAATTCCCCTTAAATGGTCTTCAGCAAAAATAGTAGCAGATTCGTTTCTAAATAAATATATTTTAAAATACGGGGCCCCAGCAAAAGTAATATCAGATAATGGTAGGCAATTCGTAAGTAATTTATTTGAAAATCTTTGCACTGGCCTTGGCATACGATGTCTAAAAATGGTACCTTGTAGACCGCAATCGAATATTGCGGAACGTGTGAATAAGAATATAGTTAAAATTATTCTGGGATATGTTAAGAATTATCATGACCGTTGGGACAGCTGTGTCAATAAATTAGGCTTTGCCTTGAGAACAGGAAAACATGACACCACACAAAAGAGCCGCGCAGAGTTATTCCTAGGAAGAAAAATTTTAACGTCACTGGATAAGCCATTTTTCGCTCAACAAAGACGAAGAGTTTCAATTGAAAGATATCCAGAAATTTTTAATGAGGCCATCAAAAATTCTGATACGGCAAGTCCGAAACAAAAAGTCTATTATGATAGAAAGAGAAGCGAGGTAGAATATACGATAGGGCAAAAAGTATTAAAAGTAAAACATTCGTTATCGTCTGCACCCGAAAATAGGGTAGTCAGATTTGAGTACAGGTTTGATGTCTCATCCATCGTCGAAAAATCAAATTCTTTACGGTTTATTTAAAGGCAGAAAATGGTCAGCAAACAATAGCTAATGTGGACAGCTTAAACGGTACTATAGTCGAACGAATTTTCAAGTTCTAAGAGATATATTGCAGGATCCCGCAAGTGGGCCAAGAACATTGATTTCGCCGTCGCCTAGCAGGGATCCCCCAGCAACAAAAAGAAAACAAGCGGAGAATACTGAAGAAAGTACTGCGAAGCAAACGCAACAGCAGCCACAAGCCTCAGACTCAGCGAGAATGAAGAGAACGAATAAGAGAAAAGTTCCTCTTCAACAGAAGCAAGTGCCGATAGAAAGCGGAAAAAACGCATTCATAGTATTCAAAGAAAACGTCCAACGCCAGAACTTAAGCCAATTACCTCGAAAGAAGCCACAGGAACGTTGGAGCCATGGTTCACGAGAGGAAAACGAACCGCCGAGGCAAAA
Organism: Stegodyphus mimosarum; assembly: GCA_000611955.2. Classification (NCBI taxonomy): domain Eukaryota; kingdom Metazoa; phylum Arthropoda; class Arachnida; order Araneae; family Eresidae; genus Stegodyphus; species Stegodyphus mimosarum. Next base: position 53,016 of record KK116425.1, read on the forward strand.
ACCATTCCATTTCAGGAAACCAGGAGAATGAAGAGAAGGTTTAAAGAGGCAATTACTACAAGCAAAGAGGAGGCCAGGGTACCAGAACCCTCAACCGACGAAAAAAGCAGGCCGATTCACCACCAGAGGAAAGAAAAGAAAGGAGGGGCTGGAAGGAATACCAGCCGCCGAAGAAGACTGGTGGTTTAAAGTTTAAGATGTTCTACTTGGCAAGAATTCTGCGAGAAAAGAATAGAGGATCTTAGGAACTAAACAGATAAGTGAAAATTTTTCTTGATTCCTATTTTGTATTGATATCACGTTGTTTAAAGTTGCTAAATTTCGATTCAAAGTTATTCAATTTATATCATGTTGTTTAAAGTTGCTAAATCCTGTTTAAAGCAAGAAATTGAATTCGCAAGTTTGCGAGAATGTAGTTGTAACTATATTTTAAACAAAAAACTTTTTGAAATCGCAAGCTGTTGAGAATTTATTTTGTAAATACCTTTTTTGAGAATTCTCAAGTTCCGAGAAACTAATTTGTGAATATTTTTAGTCGAAAGACTTCAAATGTCTTAACTTAAAAAGAGATTGTAGCAAAACTTTGTAAATTTTGTATAGCAACTATAACCAATGATGTAAAATGAATTTTAAAATATTGCATGTTAAAATGTTCTGTTGAACGTAGAAATGCTAATCTCAGCTTTAAAACTACGGTAAAATTGTACAAATGTAAGTTTGGTCAAGCATGACTGTAAAATACTTTGTATAATAGATGAATTGAAAGAAAGCATAGATTGAATGTGTTTAAAATTAGGCTCTCCAGGCTTCACTTAAGAATTTAAATTAAGTTCTATTTTAGTTCATTAGAACTAGTTTTGTGTTTAAGGAGTTTTCTAAGTTCTTGAGTGTCAAGTTTTAAAATATATGTAGTTGTTGTGTAGGTGGTAGAGTAGCGCGCTGATACACAACATTAACACACTCAGTTCACTCAGAACAATTTCTGGAGAGCGTGGGGGGGAATAAGATTTAAATTTGTGTGAATGAAAGTGTTTAAAGGCCAAAATAATTTCAATAAAGGGTGTTGGTAACCGAAGTGGAAATTGTTTATGTAAAAATACCACTAACATTATTTCCTTCCAGATAATTTGTGGAAGGACCAAGACTGAGTAAACTTGTTCAGCAAAGAAGCAGATGTTTGTTCCGAGTCAATTTGTAAAACGATGACTGTAAAATTCTCAGTTTTAGTATAACTTTAGATATCGTGTAAAGTTGGCCCTAAACAGGAAACGTTTTAATGATGAATTCAATAAAGCACTATTGCTACAAGTTAAACTTTAAAAAAAAAAGAGTTTTGTAGAATTTACATTCTTAAACAAGGTTTTTTTGAGACCTTATTCTTCGCGTAGTTAAATTCTGGTGAAGAAAAATGTAAGGTTTATCTTAATTTTATTAACAGTTTTTTTTAAGTTATGCAACTTTCCTATCTTTGTAGTTTCAGCTTACAATTTCCTACCTGAATGTAATTTCAGAAACGCAGTGAATGCAAATGAGTAAGAGTACTATTTAACTCGATGTTTCACCGACTTCGAGGGAGAGAGTCTGATTTCCTGATTAGCGCGCCTTTGCCTTTTGGCTACGTCTCTGTTAGATACTACGCTCAGCCATACTTTAGGCCCTTGCTTGGCTTCGTCGATTTAATTAATATTTAAGGGCCAACTACTTAGAATCCTGATAGCTTCGGCTATATCTTTCAGTTAGCTTTAGTTAAGCTTAGTTAGTTTAATTTCATAATTATTTAAGTTCAAGCCCAAGTGGACGCTTTGTGTATACTCCAAGTTAGGAGTTGATTGTATTTATTCTGAAAAATAAAGGGTAGTTAACCCTTCTTAAGTCTAACGTGTTTGTTCACACACTTAGGCGATTATTCGTTTACTAGTGTTTTGTGGGGTTCAAGGTTTTGAACATTGAATTAAATAAGTGAAACCCCACAAGAGGTTTATGGTCAGTAAATATTGTAAACTCTCGACCTTCTAATAAATGTTTTAATTGTTTTATAGAGAGATATATTGCTAGTAATTTTGTGCTTCATTTAATTTCTTCAAGTAGAAAGCAATAAATTTCCAGCTTCCTTCATCCCATTGTTGGAGCACTGACCCTATTGCCCAGTTTGAGGCATCTGTGCATAAGAATAATAGGCAATCAGGTTTGGGAAACGTAAACAAAGCAGTGTTAGCCAAATCTGCTTTGCCCTTTTCAAACTGCAATTTAGCTTCGTCTGTCCATGGAACTTTTCGTTTATCCTTCTTCTTAGCACCTTTGAGCATCTCGTGGAGAGTGGCTTGTGTTTCTGCTGCATTTTTAAGGTATCAGCTGTAGAAATGTACCATACCTAGGAAGGTACGTAGGCCATGAATTGTTGTGGGCAATTTGTAATTCAAAATCGCTTGTACGTTTGCAGGGAGAGGCCTTGAACCCGCTGCATTTATGAGATAGCTCAAAAATTCTATTTCTTCCACTCCAAACACATATTTTGATATATTGATGCACAAACCGTATTTGTCTGATCGTTCAAACGCTAGTTTTAGGTGTCTACTATGCTCCTCTTCTGATGATGAGGCTATCAATACATCATCCATGCAAGGGAACACAAAATCAAGGCCTTGGAATACTTCATGCACAAAACACTGAAACGTTGATGATGCATTTCTAAGTCCAAAACTCATGACATTAAACCCGAATAACCCAAAAGGGGTAATGATAGCTGTTTTGGGCCTATCCCCCTCTGCAATTGGGATCTGGTAAGAAGCTTTTAAGAGATCTAATTTGGAGAAAATGGATTTCCCACTCAGAATGAGATGAAAATCTTCTATCCTTGGTATGGGGTACCTGTCTGGGCATTTAGCCATCTATAATCCGCACAAGGTCTTAGAGCTCCACAATTTTTGTTTACTAAATGGAAAGAACTGGCCCACTGGAATTATGATTGACAGATAATATCATTATGAAACATAAACTGGAATTCCTGCTTTGCCAATTTAAGTTTCTTTGCATCTAGCTGTCGTGCATGTGCATATACAGGTTGGCCTTTTTGTACAAATATAGTGTTTAACATTATGCTTTGTTTGTTTATTTAGCATGTTAGGTTTAGTGATATGTGGGTACTGACGTAGCAGTTCAACAAATTTGAAAGAAGTATTTAAGGTAGATAACGTGATCAACACCAACTGATATTACATCACTTGAGGCTGTTCCAATGCTTCAGTAATACAATCAATCAATTGTTTCTTTTTTATATCAATTAATAAATGAAATTGATTCAAAAAATCTGCACCTAATATGCCTTTTCTTACCTTGGAAACGCTGAACGGCCATTGGAATGGGCGTCTCAGTCCTAAATCTAAAGTAAGCACCTTCATACCAAAAGTTGGCATTTCTGTCCCACTGGCAGCATATAATTTGTAATCACAAGATCTATTTGTTGTAGAGTGTGCTGGCAGTAATGACACATATGCTCCACTGTCCATTAAGAATTTTGTTCGGAATTTCTATCCGTTAACAAATAACCAGAACTTACGGTTATTCATGGGTTTAGTAGCAGAGCTATCAGCTGAATCTACTGCTCGCTGGAGTTTTCCATCTGTTCCAGCTGCAAGGAGGTGTGCACTTTTCCGGAAAACACTTTTTCCCAATTTAAAGTGAAAATAACACAGTCTTCCTTTTGGATTATACCGTTTCCGAAATCTGCTGCGACTCCTGTGGCTATAGTTGGGACTATGATTTCGTGATCTGGAAAGTTGCACACTAAGCGTAGCTAAATGCTGTTCCAATGCTGATATTTTGGTGAGAAGCTCATTAACTGGGGGGAATCATTACTTGCACTTGCGTGGACGAATTTCAGCAATTTTTAAACAATTTAGTGCAGTTTTTGAGATAGGAAGTAGAGAGAGAAGAAAGAATATTCTTAGCTGTTGCTGGTTTTGCTTTAGGAAAGCATCAAGATAATAATAATAAATCAGTAAAAGAGAAGCATCCTAGGGTAGAATGTTTACGTAACAAGACACCGACAGCTGCAACGCTATTGACAGCTGCTTCCGGTTCCAAAGCCGTGAAATCGTGCGTTTTTTTTTTTTAATGATGGTAAACATTTAAGTTCTGACTGTTTTTTCAAACTCATTTTGTTAAAAAATGAGTTTATTGAAGAAGCGAAAAATTTTAAAGGGAAAAATTTTACTGCTATGCTTGTATACAGTTAAGAAATGTGGAGTTTTCTTTAAGTGCTTGATTTGTTCTAAAAAGCACGTGCCATTAATGTGTGATATGCTTGATACACAAATCAAAGTTATACAGCCGAAAAAAAGAAGAAAAGCCGATAGAAGGCGAAATTAACTTGTCTAATTTCAAAACGCATACCCTTAGAGTATTTCTTCAAATTCTTAAAACTAATCTTATTTCTGACGGTAAACAGAAGACTGTGAGATTACTTTTAGATTCAGCTTCTCATAAATCTTACATCTTAAAGAGCGTAGCCGAAGAGGTGAATTACGTGCCTGTTCGTCAAGAAAGTATGGTGCATTCTCTTTTCGGGGGTGTTTTAACTGATGAGTTGGAGCATAATTGCTATAAAATAAGACTGAGAAGTTTAAATGAAAAGTTTGCCTGCAATTTCGAAGTTCTAGATCAAGCTACAATCTGTGATAAGTTTCGGCTTGTGTGTAAAGGCCCTTGGATAAGCTAGAAGAAAATGACATAATTTTGACAGATGTTGCAATTAATTGTGAAACCATTCATATTCTTGTTGGAATCGACATGATGGGAAGGTTGTTAACCGGAAATAGGAAGATTTTGTCTTCGGGTCTCGTTGCTGTAGAAACTATTATGGATGGACACTGATGGGTAAGTTGCTATTAGAAGAAGCTTCTAACGGAAGCTTAGCAATGACGGTGACATCAATGTTTATAAATGAAGCTGAAGTTTCAAGTCTATGGAGATTAGATGTAATAGGAATCAATGATCCTGTAGAAAAGAAATCTAAGCATGACGTTGATCTTCAAAGCAAAGAACATTTTTTAGAAACCGTTATAGTAAATAATGATGGTCGGTATGAAATTTGCTTACCTTGGGCTGATGTTAATACACCTTTACCTGATAATTTTAATTTAGCTAAAAAGAGGCTCTAGTACACCACTTCGAAACTTTTAGCAATGAATTTGTATCAACAGAGCGAAATTGACAAACCATCCTTCACCGAACCAATGCTCGCAGTGCGGTCCTAATTTAATCGAACTTATTCTAGACGTCCTACTGCGATTCAGAGAGCTGCGATATGGCGTCATAGCGGACATTAGAAAAGCCTTTCTGCAAATAAGTACTCGAAAGGAGGATAGAGACTTCCTGCGATTTTTATGGTGGGAGAACATGGAAGAGAAAAAGCTCAGAGTTTTTCGACATGCCAGACTTGCTTTTGGTGCAAATGTAGCCCTTTCCTTCTGGCCTCAGTTATTGAGCAACACATTGAAAACAGTGAAGATTTCTTGCAATGGCTTGAAGAATTAAATGCTTGAGTAACATTGAAATTCCCAGATTTATTCAAGTCACTTCAGAAAATCTAAGTAATTGTGCTCTTCCCACTTTTGTTGATGGCAGCAAAGACGCTTATGCAACGGTTACATTTCTAAGAATTGAAAACAACGATCGAGTTGAACTGCTTCTTCTTGCTGTGAAATCTAGAGTGGCTCCTTTAAGAGGGGCAACTTTCCAAGATTGGAACTTTTGGCAGCCGTAATTGGGGCCAGATTGACAGATTCAGTAACCAAAGCC
>KK116425.1:59274-71542 GCA_000611955.2 Stegodyphus mimosarum
TTGACATGGATATATTTGAAAGCTTGAGACAAAATAGGAAAGTCTGAGAATCAACAATTTATTGTTCAGGAATAAGGAAATGATATACAGTTTTAATATTTTCGTGTAATGGCCATAATTTACTCTTTGTGCTTTTTTTTGCTGCTTATGTTTGCATCAGGTAATGTATCTGATATTGATATGTAAGTAGTTTTCTTACATTTGTTATATATTTTTTGTATGCTGATATAGTGATAATTTTGTAAAAATTATCAGGTGGGGAGTGTTGATAAATTCCCCATAACATTAACTGTAATGCCGAGAGAGGGCGCTTCTTCTGTTTTGTTTATGTGTGAGTAGAGGAGTTTGAGATGTGAACCGAGGTATACTGAACCTTCGATGCAAGTTCTGCTGTTTTAATAAATAAATATAATGTGGCAATCTTTCTTTGTGATGAAAGAGGAGTTTTTATTCTTGAATTTTTTATTAGAAGGTACAGAGTTTGAGCCAGGGCATTGTAGATTACTTTAGTTTCTTGAGACTAAAAACTTCTAAATGACAGAAGTCAACTGAAAATTATATATTAAATCAAGTCTGTCAAAAGTCAATATATTAAATCAAGTATATCAAAAGTCAATACATTAAATCAAGTCTATCAAAAGTCAATATATTAAATGAAGTCTATCAAAAATTATATATTAAGAAGTTTTATTACTTTTACAGAAGAAAAGCCAATGATGACAAATCACTCTTATATACAAGTAAGGGATTAAGTCCTATACATGTAATCGTAATGTTCACACATATTGCTTTGAAATTATTAAAAGGAAATGTTTCTTTTTTAAGAGGAGGGTCTTGTATCAGAATAAGAAATGAAATAGATTATTTAAGCCGAAGTAAATTCTCAAAATATATTTAAAAATTGCCATTGAAAAATAAAATAATGAAACCTTTTGTGATAATAATTGGTACTACAAGCATTTTTCTAATTATGACAGAATCGTACGGATGGTTGCTTGGATTCTTCGTTTTAAGCATGATTGTGCAAATACAGAAAGCAGGAGACGCAGAAAATTGAATGCAGTAGAATTTCACGAAGCGGAGTTAAAGATATTGCTTATGATTCAAAAGGAATCGCTTGATTTGAAACATGATAGGCTCAAAACACTTCAGTTAGTTAAAGATGATCATAGCATCTATCGTGTAAAAACTAAGATTATCTGCAGGAAGGAATTTTCTCAACCCTGTTGTCCTTTCTTCAAAACACGAAGTTGTGAAACGACTTATTTTCTCTGTTCATGTGAAGAACTGTTACGCAGGTGGTCAAATTCTTTTGAATCTGCTTAGAGAAAAATATTGGATTCTTAACGGAAGAAAGACCGTGAAAAATATTGTAAAGTCCTCTCGTGTGGTTTCGTAGAAGGGGAGAGGGGGGAGACCTTCAGACCCATCCTCCCGGGGTGCTCTCCATCAAAATTGGTGGCCGAACTGAGCCAAATCGCACTGCCACCTATTAGGTGCTCAAGGCTTTTGACAGTGGCAGGCATAATCTAAGGGTAATCACACACAGGTCTCTCTTCTTCAGACAGAAGAAAATTGGATGCTTCTTTTGTGGTATTACATTTTGAATATTATCAATATATTGTTAACACGTTTCAAAATATTTCACAGCTAACAAATGTTGGAAGTACTGAAATATTGGTTCAATGTTCGTGTGTCTACGCTGTAAGTGTTAAGAATACATTACTTATTTTAATGTTTATTATTTTGTATTTTATATTTCCTGGCTCAGCTAATTACACGATCTGTAAAAGATATAGTTCAAGGAACATGGAAGTGGTAAGTGCACCCGTTCCTGAAAATCGTGTAAAAGATGCTGTGGTATTTCAAATTACAGGAGTTGACATGGCTGGTCCTCTGTTTTTAAAAGAAAATAGAAAGTGTTGGGTATTAATATTCTCTTCCGCAGTGTACAGAGTAGCACATTTTGAGCTAATTACTGCCGCTTCCACAGACGCCTTTTTAATGGCATTTAGAAGATTTATAGCTCGCACGGGAAGATGAAGTATTGTATACTGTGACAATGGCTCTAATTTTGTCGGGGCAGCCAAATCATTAAAACAGCTAGATTGGAAACGTATACAGAAACACGGAGTCGTAATTCGATTGACTGGAAGTTTAATGACACCTACCCCCGAATGGTGGGGCGGTTGGTGGGAGCGACTATTAAGAATATTGAAAGATCTCTTAAAAAGAGTGTTAGAACAGGCTTGTCTAAATTATGAAGAAATGGCAACTGCTCTGGCAGACTGTGAGAATGTAATCAACTCAAGACCTCTAACTTATATCTCTGAAAGAGATGTCATAAATGCCGATGTCGATGTTACTTCAAGACATTGATGAATGCGCTGCTCCAGATATTGATGCTCTGGAACAAAATTCGTTATCTAAAAAAGTGAAATATAGGTAATCGTACTTAAAGAATTATGGAACCGTTTTCGGTCGGAATACCTAGGCGCTCACATTCAACGAATGAACAGTAAAATACTAAGACACACAGGCGCTGTGGGTGATATCGTGGATATTCTAATGGGAACTGATAACAAAAAGAGAATTAACTGGCCTTTAGGTCGTATTACTGAGCTTGTTCCAGGTAAAGACGGTAATGTGCGGCTCGTAAAGGTACAGACTTTACACAAAGAACTTCTTCGTCCTATTCAGAGAATATATCCTCTTGAAATAGCATCTCCTACTGACTACCAAGCCTATGGAATCTAACAGTTTGACCAAGTTCTCAAAGCAACCTGTCAAACAGGATAATGGTGTGTTTGACAACAAGCAAAAATTTACTAGAACTGGTGGAAAAATTAAGATTCTAGAAAAACTGGACTTATAATTTAAATATGTGCTTTAATGAAATACATTTTTATTGCTTATTATTATTATTTCTTATACTAGAGAATATTTCTGTGGTTTATTTGATTAGTACAGTGTGTACATATATTTTTAATACTAACTTAAAATGGCTTAAAGTGGTAATTTTATGTTTTGATTATAATTTATAATCAAAAGGTGGGAGGATGTTAAGAATACCTTACTTATTTTAATGTTTATTATTTTGTATTTTATATTTCCTGGCTCATGAGCAAGCCTCACTTAGATTTAGTGAGTATAGTTTAGTAATTTGTGCATGGCAACAGCAATAGATATTCAAGTGCGAGAACGATGTAACAGCACTAGGAGCGTTATTTATTTCTTCCGTGATAATAAAGTTTGTTTTCGTTACGACTGATTCTATTCTGTGAATAATCATCGCAGTTGTAGTGTTTTAATGATAGTGACAATTTTAAGCCTATGATACGAGTCTTTAATTAAAGGCTACTTCGTGATGAAGTGTGATTTATACGTTTAAGTACTGAAAGCTAGAAACGTCGGTGACATTTTTTCTTGTAAGCTTTAACAGGCATCATCACATCTATTCAGCTTTACCAAACACACTCACCACACGTACCTAGAAAACACTACTTATTCTAAATGAACACATTTCCTCCCCTTTTCACTACACTCACGGACAAAATCGTATTTTAGGAAATTTTCTACTTTTTTCCTTTTTTTTCTATAGTCTCTCTTTTTTTTCCTCCTCTCTGTTACTTTTGGGCCATTTAATTTTATTTTATTTTGCCACGTCTTTTCTTCCTGGTATTTCGAACTCCTATAAAATGTACGAAGTTCCTTTTTACTCTCCTCTGAAATACGATGAAATTATTGTTGTATCATAATTACATTATTAACTAGTTGACCTGTGCGATTGATCAGTCACTGAATGGTAGCATAATAATGTCAAAATAAGCAAATGTTGTTAATTGTTAATAAAAGGTATTTTATTTTGAAAGTTTTTTTTTTCTTCTTTTTGAATCTAACTGCTCTGGGTAACCAAAATATAAGATTGACAAAAGACAACAAAACAATTAATGTCACCTGTTCTTCCTATTACCTGATTACATTATACTATATATTGGGATCTAGATAGCATAATTACTATGACATATTTTATTATTGCTGCAATATATTTATATTTTTGTTATATTAATTATATTATAAACGACTTATTACTTGGCATAAATAATTATATCTTCTAGTTTTGCATGTTATGTTACCTCTTCTTTGCCTGTCTAGTTATACTTTTGCATTAATATTTATACTAATTATTATTATATAGAATTCTTGGCACGCTTATTGGCTTCATAATTATTTCAATTGTTCTTGTTGATTTATTGAATTGTTCTCAAGTATATTGAGACTCCTTATATTTTGTAATGTACATTTTGTAACTGTATTATTGTACTGAGATTGCATTTGATCTTGCTCAGTACAGGGAAATAATTGCCCGGTACAGGGAATAACAGTTACGAGTAGTGAGAGACTATATTATTATGACATGATTAAAATATTATTAAAAATTGAATTGAATTAAAAATAAAAAAACAGATAAAATGGTCAATATTTTGGATTTGTCAAACCTTTTCCTAATGCCAAAAAGTTTTTAAGCATACTTGATGCATATAATTCACTTTATTTTTAAAGTTATAAGGTTTCTCCTTCAATCTCTTGACTTTCTTCGTTAGCATAAGCTGTGAAACCCTATGTGGAGGACAGTGAGCAAATCTAGGCTATGTCCTTTAGTGTTGAAGAACTACAGAGTCAGAAGAAGGGTTTAAAAGTGACCCTTTAATTCCAATAAATACAACTCTCCAAAATTGAGAGTAAGCCACTACTTGGGCTGAACTAAAATAATATGAAAATAAAGTGTGTTAACAAATTTCAATTCCCTAACTTAGGTTAAGTAGGACGGCGAGGGAAGCTTAACTCTTAGTGAAATGCAATAATGCGAATTTCACTAGCCAACACTGGTAATTGCAAATGCCTATGAAGGCGAACTTTCAGTAGACAGAGGAAATCTTTGCGCGCACAGCCTTACGGCGATAAATCCAAAGCTCTGTCTTTCCCTTCGTTAACTCCTGCCTTTTAAACTGCTAACAGATATATGCGATTTGCATAAATATCTCACTCGCGCTAAATTCGGGCAGCAACTGAAACTTTGAGATATCGATAGGAAAGTTCAAACTAAAAATAATTTGGTTAATTAAAATAATGAATGCTACAAAGTGTCGTCAAATCACACTTCCGTTTTTTGTCACATACATGGCTAACTAAAAAGAATATAAAAAATACCACAGAAATTTAAAAATAAATATGATTTTCATTACTGTTTACTAGATTTCCTTTTAAAACTGTATAATAAAATAGACTTTTCTCTTTTTGCTACATTTATCACATATTTATAATATGTTACAGAGTGATTATCACATATATTACCATGGAATGGTCATTTGCTAAATTTCTCATTGTGGTCATGAAAGTCGAATCTATATTATTGTTTCATCAAATCTTTAAATCATGTACACGTCCACTGTTAAAGGGATAATAATATCTCTAGTACTTATTTTAATCCAGTCAGACGCTTTGAAAAGGTACAAATTTTTTACAGCTCACATTATTTGATAGCTCATTTTGTTATAGTAAAATTATACCTAGCAATTATTTTGTTATTTATTTGCAATTTATAATTATCTCTATATAATGTGTAATTATGATTTAAATTAGTTATGCATGATTAAAACAATATATAATAATTAAATGTTTCAAAAGAATATAGTAAAGTTAAATTAAATTTAAATAATTCTCTTGCGCCATTGCTGCAAAGAATGAAATTTGAATTTAACAAAATTTTTATTCGTAAAAAGCAAATTAAAGTAAAAAAATTAATTAAAGAAATTATAAATAATTTATATTGCTGCGAAATAATCTACAATATTAAAGTATCGATCTAGCTTTATATGCGGACGATACGGCCATCTTAACAGAACATTTCAACATCACCACAGTAATCTCTAATTTACAGAGTTACCTTTCAGCCTTAGAACTCTGGCTCGGACTGTATAAAATCAAAATTAATGTCGCTAAATGTGCTGCCACTTTGTTCATCCGAAGAAATATCCCCCATTTAAATAATCTTATATTCTCCGGTGAACCTATTCCCTGGGTTTCTACATATGAGTGATACTAGATTCAAAATTAACATGGCAACCTCACATTCAAAAAATTATTGCGAATGCGAAGGCTGCCAAAGCCAACTTGTGCCACTTTTTCGCTAGAAATAGCGACCTGTCACTTAGTAACAAGATCTTACTCCATAAGTCAATGGTCAGGCCTATTATCACCTAAGCAAGTCCCATCTGGGGCTCTGCTGCTCTGACTTACCGTAAACACGTCCAAATTTTCCAATCAAAATTTTTACGACAGATATTAAATGCTCCATGGTCCGTAAGGAACGATGATATTCATAACGACCTCAAAATTTTTCCCGTCAATCGCTTTATAGAACAACTTTCGGTTAACTTCTTCAAAAACATCTATCTCGTTGGAAATCCAGTACTTCATACGCTCCTTGTATATGATCCTATGATGATTGCGGTCGCATCATCAAAAAAGCGACCAATATCAATATTAAATACTGATTATGCCATCAATCCATTCAAAAGGCGACGTTAAGAAAGTCCGGATGCCCGAGTGGAAGCTTACTTCACGTTCCTTCCCCTCCCCCCCCCCGCCACGTTTACAATGCAAAGGGCATTGACCAGCGGAACCCAAACTACAACTCTTTAACAAGAGTTTTAATGTCTCTTTAACAAGAGTCTTTATTTTCGCCGACGCACGCGTCAGCGCTTAACTTTTTAACTGACTTATTCATCCCTTAAAAGGGTTGCTTTCTTCTACTATTCACACGTCCCTAAGAGGTAGATTGCTATCTGGCTATTTAAATGCCGCACTGAATAGCGGCCAAAATTCTCTCCTCTGAATCAGCTGACTACTTGTACTTTTTTGACCTGCCTAACGGTCCCCCCCCTCCTTCTCTCCCAGACTCCGAGTGGGAACGAGTGTCATTGACCTCGCGTTTTATTTATTTTATGATATCAAGAATCAAGAAATGACATGCCGCCTTATATTTATATATTCAAAATTTTTGAAGCAATGACTCAAAATTGATTCTGACCCTTTTTCGACACAAAATTAAAAGACCTTCTTTGAGCTTTTTACCTTTTTTGTCTCATGCAAAAGGCATTATCTTGAGCTTTAATTTATTTTGGCTTTCAAAATTTTTACCCGTATTTGATGATCCCCTCTTTTGATGATTTAAATTATAAATGATGATGTGGAGTTAAAGGCTTGCCCTAGCGTACTCCGTAAATTAAACTTCCTTGATCATTGCTGCTATTGGTTAGAAGAATAAAACGTAACATAGAGCTTTCTACGTCATTTTTGTTTTGTCACGTGGTAAAAGTTACGATACTCGTTCAGCTTTTGCTTCAGCGTAGCATATGTAGCGCTGTGATAAAAAAAAAAGAAAAAACCTTTTATTAAGGGCTGTTGGCCTACAGTGGTGATGTTTTAATACTTTAAAAAATCAATTAAGAAGTCATGGGGTGATTTCTTATACAACTCAATTAGGCTCTAGTGTAGAATTGGGTGCCCTTTCGATTGGCGAAAAATTTTGTTCAGTTTTGGCGATGAAACCCTATTTCTGGTTACTAAGAGAGTTTTAACATGGTTTTTGCTTCTTGATTTATTTAATTAAAAATAAATCGATGTGCACATGGACAAAGTCAAGGCAATGTGCAATGACTAGTTTGTGCGATTCTCTGATGTTTTTTTAAGTGAAAATAAGTCGATGTGTACAAGGACACGGAGTTTGTGAATTTCTTTGACTTCTTGTTTTGGTTTTGTGTAGCGGCCATCTTGAAATTGTGTCTTATTGGCTCCGATCTTGGCGTCAAAACAGAATCGCCAAAAAACAACGAGCACCCAATTGTAAACTTTTACCCTGAATTAATTCATATTTAATACTTTATGCAATACACACGTGAGAAATATCGGCATCACAAGGAAGGAAAATGGGTTATTTGCTTGGGAGGGTTATATCCATACTGTGTTTTGCTAATGGAATGTTGGAAAAATAATATTTAACATAGCTTATTGATGTTTAGTATGCATAAGGTAGTTAGAAATGCATTTTTAGACATATAAACATTGCTTGGATTATCCTAAATTATCATTTATATTTTAAAATACACAGTGCTATTTCGATTATGTAATTCTGCTACATTATCTAGATTTTTTAATTTTTTTTTTAGAATGGATTATCTGGTACTGTAGCAAATTGCACTTTGAATGTATCTTAAATTTAATATTCTAGATTACATTTTGCAACAATATTTATGGTTGGTGATGATTGCTTTCCCATTAATGGAAACATAGTGATAAGTTTTTGTGTTCCAATATATTAAGTTATTAAATTAAAATTTCTATATTTAAGGTAACTGCATCTTTAACATGAGATACAAGATATATATATATGTTACGGTCAAACGCCGAAATCTGCAGATTGTCGACTTTCACCGGTGAATGTCAACATTCACATAGTCGCTTGGTGTATGTCCGAAATATTTTCCAAATACTCTTATTTCTGACTTACACCAGTGAATGTTGACATTCACCATGTACTAATGGTGAATGTTGAATATATGAGAATATTATATTTTCTTCTCCGTAATTCAGTCGCGAAAAACACACAAGTACTTAAAACACACAATACATTCAAAATGAAAAAGGAAAATAATAGAAGTTAAAAAACTTACTTAATTATACAGTACGTTGTAAATGAGAAAATAAAATAATAGTAATAAAAAACTTACTAAATTATGTGATTCAAATCTGATTAATTGCAACAACTTAAACTATTAGGAGACTTTGAATTGCACAAGAGGCCCTTGCTTTTACAACTGCATTTATGGGAAACAGCCAGTCGCCTCTCTTTTCGACCTACACCAGAGCATATCTGTGATTGTCGCCATACACCAGTGAGGGTCCGAATGTACAAGAATGCAATGTTATATTCGATCTTTCACCGACGTATTTGGTGAATGTTGACATTCTCCGGTGAAAGTCGACTTCTCCAATTTCGGTCTTTCACAGTAACATAGTATATATAATTTAGGTTCTTACCACAGACCCACTAAAAGTCATGAACTCATTGGCAACTTTGAAGAGCATTTGCAAACTCATTGGCAAATTAGGAGAGGAATATTTGTTTGTGTATGTTTTAAATTTATTTCAACGATGCATCCACCACTGCCTACTGTTTTACATTCTTCCTTTCCAGTACAAAACACGCGCAACTAGGCTTTTATCCACCTTTGTTCTCCTTATAAATCTTTTCACTAAAAAAAAATTAGAAAATTGCACAATTTTGGCGCCAGAATCCTAAAATGAGAAAGGAAAGAGAGGCATATGATGCTTTTTATGCTGTATGCCTGCAGAAAGGTACGTCGCTAAAGATTTCACCAAAGATAACAGAAACTGCAGTACAGGGTCCACCCCAATGCTAAAGGGCTGAAATTCCCATAGGAGGGATCATAATCTGCAATCACACTGGTGAAAATATCTGTAGAAATGCAAAATTGTCTGGGAGAATGCTATGTGTATAAAACGTAAATGCCTTTCAATGACATGTGTTGCCACATAAATTCTGCTTCACAACATGGTGTATACCATCAATACTTTTTCACAGCATTTTGGTGAGGGTGAGATAATTAAAAAAGTACCAAAATTTATCACTTTAGAATTATTTTGAGTAAGTTATACACTTTGTGAACTGTGACGAACAAAAATTAATATGCTGCGCTTCCCTTAAACCAATTCGATTTTCCACATAATGATTTATCTGCATATATCAGAACTTTAATATTGCAATATGCTTTACGAATGATTATAATTTCATTCGAGATTTTTACTATCCCATGACATAGCAGACTGAAACTAGAAAAAACGAACAGGTTTCTGTTTACATTATTTAGCAAATTAAAGAGGCCCATGTTTATAAAACGAGAACATGGCTAAGAAAAATTAAATACAGAGTTATCAGAAGTCAGTTATGATTATGCATGATTGTTACAGTTAAATATTTATTGAAACTTTACCGCCAAAGAAAGCACACAGGCATCATTGCTAGGAAATAGCTGCCTCTAAAAATCTGAGATGCAATAAATAATCAATAGGTACGGTTGTCATAATTTGAATTATTATTTTTAAAGCACATTGATACTTTATTGTTTTAAAAGAAACAAAAGCACTGTCCTACTTGATCTTGCTTTCCTAAAGCTGATGAATGTTTAAGACATGAACTCACTAGTTTGATTCACTGAATAAGATAACATACATCTGTACAGTTATATTATTCTTCAGCTCAGAACTAAGGAGGTGCTACAAAGCAACTAGTCTTCATATACACTGGTGTGCAAAAATTAAGGACGGAGTCGAAAAATTAGCATATCAGCTGAACGAAGAGGCAGAGCGGACAGAAACATCAATCAGGAGATTAAGTAAGGTGATCTACGGTAGCACATGCGCAGATATGCAGGTAGACGTGTAAGGTTTTACTTAAACTAACCAAGTTTTATTTTAATTTAAATCTTTCTATCTCCTCTCTGTTTCAACTTCCCATCAGAAGAAGCGCGCGTTTTCAGCTTATGCTAATTTTGAAGTACAGCCAGGTACTATTTAAGCCAGAGGTAGAAACCTCTTAGCGTGAGAGAGCTTAGTCTCAGACCACGGTCACTCTGCTCAACGTTCGCCTGACCAGCTAGCAGTTCAAATTTATAAGCCATAGTGCTTACTCCGTGATTGCATTGTGAAACAATTTGAAGTGCGCTAGTATTAGTATATCTTGCTACGCACCCTTTCAGGTAGAGGCCAATCTCCGCGAATTGCTCTGTGAGCAAAGTTTAATTAGATTTCTATTTTAGTTTTAAAATTATTTGATTGTTAAGTTCGACCTAAGTGCGGTCTTCTACTTTCTGTATCTCTCCCGAGTTGGGAAGTTTGTAAATAATTGTGATTTAATAAAAGAGGATTTCAAATCCCTTCACGTGCAGTTACTATCCAGCCCAGCAGTACATCAGAACAAAGCTTACATTTCATCAGCTCACTGTTCCAGTTCAGGACCTGAGAAGAAACACCCTGGTAAATATTTCACAATGTTCTCAAAGAACACACACAGAATACTCAGTCCTGATAGTGGCGCCCGAACAGAAAGAAGAGGTGGCCTCAGCAACAAGAAGACGAACCTGAGACACCTGCTGTACCTGTCCAGAATCCTGAGATAGCACCTCCTGGCATAGAAGGATTCGGCTACATCGTACAGACCATGCGAGCAGCCATGAAGCCAGCGGCAAGTTTTGACGGCAAGACAGCCGTAATCAATTTCCTGGAAAAGCTAGACTCCCACTTCATGCTATATCCAGTCCACGAATTTCAGAAAGTCGCTCTTGCTACCAGCGCTTTGAAGGGCCAAGCGCTAAGTTGGTTCAAGTGCATCGGAAAGAATCTCTTGGGGGAACCAGGAAGCCCCACATACACGTATGAAAATTTCAAGAATTCTCTAGTGAAAGCATTTCCTGTGGTGCGAGATCGAGCCAGATTGGAAGCTGAACTGTTTAGCCGATATCAAGAAAGAATAGAAGATTTGTCTAATTTTATTTTGAGGAAAATTCAAGTTTTCAAGCTTTTGTATGGAAGTCGCCCGGATCCTGAAATTATTCAAGTTATACTTCCTAGGCTACTGCCCCAAGTTCAAGATTTCATCGAACTAAGAAATCCAACAACATTAGACAGATTATTTGAGCTCGCGGTACAATTTGAAAGCCGAAGAACAGCCGACAACGAACGACGACGCCAATTTGAGCGAAGAAGTCAGTGGAGTTCGCCAAGACCGCAGCAAAAGCAAAATCAAAGTTACGGGAATAAGGCGAAGCAATGGCCGAAGAAAGATGTGTCTCCTAAAGCGAGCGGCGAACGAAGGGAATTTAATAGAAGAACAAGCAAAGATTCCGAGGGCAACCAGAAGAAAAAGAATTTAAACTAAGATGGATTTCTTCAAGGAAGGTGAAGAAGTCCGAAGCAGAGCAAAACCCTTCCAAAATCAATTTAAACACCGTGGTCGTGAAGAATTTGAGTTTGCCGAAGATTGAAGTTCTAATTAACAACATACCGGCGACAGCCCTCTTGGATACAGGAGCCCAAAACAGCTTCGTATTGGAAAGATTCTTTAAAAAAGCACTTTCGCCGTTACAGAATTTTTAGTGCAAGAGACACGGATGTTATAGCGGCACAA
>KK116426.1:0-60812 GCA_000611955.2 Stegodyphus mimosarum
TATACTAATACTAGCGCACTTCAATTGTTTTTACAATGCAATCACGTAGTAAACACTATGGCTGCTAGCTGGTCTTAAACTGCTAGCTGGTCAGACGAACGTTGAGCCGAATGGCCGTGAACTGAGACTAAGCTCTCTCACGCTAAGAGGTTTCTACCTCTGGCTTAAATAGTACTTCGCTGTACTTCAAAATTAGCATAAGCTGAAACCGCGCGCTTCTTCTGACAGGAAGTTGAAACAGAGAGGAGATAGACAGATTTAAATTAAAATAAAACTTGGTTAGTTTAACTAAAACCTTACAAATTATCTAATCGTTGGCGCATGTTCTATTCAAATGCTATAATAAATCTAAAACAATGTATAAAAGAAATTAAGCAAACAACAAACAAAAAAGAAAAAATTTTTCACAGATGATTCAGTATGTCTCGTTCAATTAATTCAGTTCTCACTTCGCGACAAGGCAAAAAGACATAAAACCTCAAAATATCTATATTAAAAATTACAAAGTAAATTGTAAACACTTATTTCCTTGAATAAATTCCAGAATGGATTAAGCATGATTTAATTCACAATAATAAAAGAAGGCATTATCTTTGTTGTTGCGAAGCTTAGTTTCTCTAGATTGGCAACAAATCCACTATTCTGCTAAGTTTCAAATGTAAACGAATATGGCTGCTCTCATAAAAATAATTAGGCTTAGCCGCACTTAAACAACTTTTAAATTGTTAATAATTATACATATATTGCATGCAGATTTACTAAAGGCATAAAAACTTTAACCGAAGATAAGAGCAACATAATTCAGTCATTGTTAAAGCAAAAAATGCGCAATTCGCCAACATATAAGAATAAAAATCTGAGCTCACTGAGCCGAGCAACAGAGTTGGTATATATATATTCATATACTTTTGGTGCGGCCGATTACAACCGAAAAGGAAGGTGCACATATACATAATATAACAGCCCTATATGCAAAATTTCAACGTTCTGAGGCTACTCGTTTTTTGAGTTATGCGATATACATGTGTACATAGCTACGTACGTAAATACAGACACCATGAAAAAATCTGTTCTTAATCCATTTTAAATCAGTTTTACAATTCGTTTCGTGAAATAGAGTAATTTATTCTGTTCTTAAGTACAGATGTCACGAAAAAACATCGTTAAATTGCATTCAATAGAGGTCAAAATGGATATTTTCGTTGAAATATGATTCACGGAATTTTCGTGATTACAATACTTTCTTTAAATCGTACAAGGAAGTAAAAATACTGAAGGTAAATGTAATAATTGCAAACTATTCCATTACACTAATCATTGTTTTAAATTTTTCTTCACTCACCCGATGTTAGAGAAACTACATTTGCTCTGCTTTGTTTACAAGATCAAAACAATTTCATTTGTGAAAATAATTCGGGAACAAAGACGTTAAAAACAAAACCGTTGCAAAATAAAAAACAACTAAGGATGGCATATATGTTCATTTGTACACCCTTAAGATCAAATTAATGATGTGGTAATAATTTAAGCAAATATATGTGTCGTTAAAAAATTGTTATGCAACGAATACAAATAAATGCACTTTGTTTCCTTCTACTCTCGCTCATTAAGAATAAGTGGAATTTATTGCGTGAAATGGCTGTGTGTTTAATTGCGATTTAAAATCTGTGAGGGACTAAAAATCCTTTTAGTCAAATTCAGCACTAGAATAATTATGTTTGTAGACTGAATTATGTTAGGAATTTCGTTAATAATAACCCAGAATCAAAACGGGAGCAACTGAAATGAAGTAATTCTTAACAGCTTTATATAGTATTTAATTTTACAAATATATTTAAAATATACTTTGCAATTTGGAGCTAAAGTGTGCACAGTTTAGTTGCTAAACTGATTACAGATGGTGCTTAAAAGATTTCATTTAAATGTTTAAATTGAACAATTATATGTCTAGTTGAAATGATGCATATGAATATCTAAAAGAATTTTGAAATACTATAAGAGGTCTTTTGTAAACTCCTTTCAGATATTTCTAAACAATTATGTGTTTATTTCAAAAGACGTAGATTAATATTTGGAAAGTATTTAAAAATATGGTGATATTGCTTTGGATACTTATGCAATATAACTCTGGAGAAATTAATGTTCGGGATTTGAAACGCAGCAAATTCCAGATTTGAACTTAGACATCTTGTGTTATTACTAAGATTAGTGAACGCATTCAGACATAAGCAGGTTCTTTCGAGTAATTAAATTATGGGAATTTAAGAAGGTCTATTGAATAGAAAAAACATTCTTCGCAGTCTTACATAAAAACACTCAATTTAACTATAAACACATTTCATTCTGGTTAAGATAATATAGCTGTAGCAAACATGTTATTGCAAATTTTTACCATTTTACACTGAGATTTAATTTCGAACATTTAAAAGCGCAATTGGAATCAATTATTTAATTTTGATTTGTAGAGCGAAATAATTTTAGAGTAAAACAAGCAGGAACCGTCAAAAATGCGCAATGCCTTCGATGGAACTTGAACCACGGACCTCTCGAACACGCGCCGAGAGTGCTGACCACTACACCACGAAGGCATGCCAACAAGGCGGGAGAAATACCTTATATACTCTCCCTTTTAAAGGGCGACTGGGGATTAGCGTACCCAAGCACCAAACCCTGGCTGGGGAGAAACATCATCCGCCAACCTTTTTAGTTCGGTCGCCACAGTATAGTTATTAGAATATTTTGCAGTAGGAGGTGGGAAGAATGAGAAATGCCCTCTCCGGGACTCGAACCACGAACCTCTCGAATACGCGTCGATGTTGTGTAGCAAATTCCCGTAACACTAAATTATTTAAGTTTGACTTAAGATTTAATTTTCATTATTCTAAATTTATGCTACACAACGTTATTTTATTTAATATATCGTATTTATATTTGCTTTATTTTAATTTTAATTAGGGGTTTTGGTACTTTAAGATTCGTACGTTTCTTCCACTGGTTACTCGTAAACGCGTTGAAACACACAATGGAATTAGGTGCTTTCCTACGTAATAAACTTGATTTAAAATTACTTAACTTAACATCAACCTAAGTTGATCCTCTATTAATTTATATCACTGAATGCAGAAAAATTAGCCTTTTAATTTAAGATAACTTTCAAGTTTCTAGCTTAAATAGTTTTTAAGTTACGGTTAATTATTTAATAAAATTTTTGCACTTCGTGGGAAAGTTGGTTTAGGGGGAAAAGAGTGAAAAAAGGTGGCACTTGTAGTTGAATTCTAAGCCTTTGCTTAGGAATTTCCGGTGGGGTCTCTTTGCTTTGGGTTTGGCAGTTTTTCTCACGCTTGCGTCGGATTCTTGGCTTTTCATTTGGCGGGCTTTGTGAGATTCGAATTTGTGTTTTAGTTCAACTCCTCGGAATTTGGAAGATTGTTGCAGGGGTTTGTTCGGAGTGTAGAGTTTTGGATTTTTCACCCTTTTAGCAGGAATTGGCGATATCTGGTTTTCTGACTTGACAAAAAGGCGGTGCATGTGTGATTCTCCTTCTTTCTTCGGCTGACTTGACTTGTATTCTCTGCGTGCCCTGAGCACGGGTTCTTTTGTGGTGCAGCTTCGATGAGATTTCTTCATAGCTGGGGGCTTATGGCTCCTTTCGCCTTGTGTCGAACTGATGGACTAATATTCTAAAATTTAATTGATTCTCGAGAGAATACTCTTGAATTATGAGATAACTACAATTCATTTGCGATTTGCATTTCCTTTCAGGCACAGACTGCCCCATCAATTTAAAAAAAAAGGAAAAATATTCTTCTATATTGGATATTTCCTGCTCCTTCTCGTCCTGCCGGTTGAGAATCTACATTTTTTTTCTTCGACGATGCTGTCAATCTCCGATTATTATTAAGGCTTCATGCTACAGTTGCAGCTCCCGTGTCCTGATGTGCTAGTTCTGTTTTCCGGTTCCATCCTTTCTGTGCGGCTCTAGTCCTGCCGGGTGAAGATCCACGTCGTCCTTGGTGAGGATTTCCATCCTGCCTTTCACCGTTGAATTTGGGCCTGTCCATCGATCCTACAGTTTTCCATCCTAAATATCGCCGGAGACAAAATGCAGATCCTTCAGTCTACATCATTCTACAGATAAGAATTTTTTTTTCCTTCTGAACTCTTTAGTTCTTAACCTTAATTCTTAAGTAAAGTTACTTAAAATTTACTGATTTAACTATCTCCTAAAATAGCAAGAATTCAATTATTTTCAAAATGAAATTATGTTTCAATTTAAATGTTTGCTGTAAAGGATTTTGAAATGTTGAGGAATTTAATTTTAGTATCTTTTGATGATCTTACTGATTGATGCAGAGATTAAGGTAAAATTCCTAACAGTGCTAAAATAGCTCCAGTTTAAATTCTAAATT
Source organism: Stegodyphus mimosarum (assembly GCA_000611955.2). NCBI lineage: Eukaryota > Metazoa > Arthropoda > Arachnida > Araneae > Eresidae > Stegodyphus > Stegodyphus mimosarum. The sequence continues at coordinate 4,410 of KK116426.1, forward strand.
TACTTAAAAGGGTGGGTTTTGGTATAACTCAGTTAGCTGAATATGATAGTACTTTTCTTTTTCTTTTTTTTGGTGCAATAGGATAAATATTTAACTCTGTTCTGAATTTATGGAAATTTTGTATTTTCTTGGATGAATAAGGTGCAAGAACCTTAAAATTGTTAAGTGTAATAGATGTTATTAATTTTATATATCTTAACTCATGAAATAGTTATGATTGACTAATACTTTTTCGAATTTAAGTTGTTATTTTAAAAGTTGCTGAATTGTGAAAACCAATATTAATGGTTGAAACTAGTCATTTCTTAATTAATGGTTTTAGTAGTTCCCGGGGACTAATTTATACATATAGAAATTTGTTGAAATAAATGTTAAAAGAAAAATTATAATAAACTCTATAGTGTTTTAGCATTACTGATTTATGTGTTTCCTTTTAAAATATGTTAAATCTACAATGTTCACCAGTATGAAGGTTCATCGGGTTGTATGTTCAAACTCATATTTAAAACACAATGCAATGTTTAAATTTGCTTAGGTCAATTGGTAACATGGAGCGTGTTGACCACTACACCACGAAGACTTGCTAAGAAGGCGGGAGAAATACCCTGTGTACGCCCCTCTTTTTAAAGGGCGACTGGGGATTATGGGACGCAGTCACTAAATTCTGGTGGTGGAGAACGATTACCCACCATTTTTAGATCAGGCGCCATTGCTTAGAGGCATTAGGTTACTTAGAAGCAGGAATTATGAAAAATGTGCAATGTCTTCGCCGGGACTCGACCCACGGACCTCTCGAATACGCACCGAGCGTGCTGACCACTACACCATGAAAGAATACCATGAAGGCGGGAGAAATACCTAACAAATTCTTTCTGAAATAGAATGTTTAGATATCTGAATTTAGCATGCAAGATTTTTAGTTTAACTTAGCATCTAGACTTTTCAATATTGCTCAGTTTCTCTTTTTGTTTGCGATTTAAAACTATCCAATACTGTAAATTTAAGCAGCATTTAACGAAATACTAAAAAAAATTGGCAAAGCTGGTTCTAGAGAGATACGAATTTGTCCCGATGTTAAGACTCCCTTAAACACTGTTATGAAGAACCGTCCAACTGGGATGCAGGTTAGCGACGCTGACTGCACTAACGATGGTGCCCAGATTCAAATCCCGAACAAAGCAAGAATGCTTTCGAATGTAGAATGTCTGTGCGACATGGGAAGCATTCTATACATGTGGCGAACCGAAAGTCCTTTTGAGAGGTTGATGCAGGGAAAGATAAAAAAGAGATCCTCAGACCCGTATCCCCCCGGGGTGCTTTCCTTCACAAAGGCTTATAGAACTCTGCAAAGCCGTACTGTCAACTGTATGGCACACAAGACCCTTGCCAATAACAGGCGCAATTTTGCCATCTTGCCACAATGAATTTTGTAGGCTTCCTCTGATATCAGAGAAGCGAGATGAGTTAAAACAGCGGCAACATTTGCTAGTAAGTGCCCGATGAGTGATTCTGCTGCAACGTTGTAAATTCTAGAATAAAACATTACAGCGTAAAATCTACCCTTCGTGGTGGTTTCACACCTGAACATTTCTAGCTGTTTGTTCCAGGTAGTATCCAAACTCAAAGGCAGAGACAAAAACATTCATATTTAGGAGGCAGAGGTAAGTGATTTGAAAGAAGAGTGCGGAGAAGAATGTTTCGAGAAATTTCTGTAGACCTGAACTTTGATACATTCTACATGAGTATCTGAGGCATTTTAACTCCCTGCTTCATGGCATACTTTCGATATGTAGAATATAAAGCATATTTAAAAATTCTTGGGTATCATACATTTTTCCAAAAAAATCGAAGCACTAAGAAGGATCTGCGATCATAAGGAAATTTGGTATGCAAAACCATCTTGATCGAGCATGCAAGTGAACAAAGTTTCAAAGCAAATGAACAGGAATTGCGATTATAGCGCACATTTATAGTGCGCAATTCGCAAAGTATAAAACCAGTAACAGAGACGGAAAATTTATCTTTTTGCTGCTGCCGTTGTAATTCCATAACGAAGCAACTAAAGATGCCATTACGACGATATCGAAGACCTTACAGACAACTAAACGACTTCGAACTTGGTCGCATTGTAGGATTGCGGGAAGCTGGGTGGTAATACAGAGCAATAGGCCGTCACCTACCGTGTACAGACTCTGCTGTGCAAAGATATTGGCAGCAATGGTCACTACAAGGAAATTGTCGACGAAATGAAGACTCTGGAAGGCAAAGGAGTACAAATGAGAGGCAAGATAGGATCATTGTTTTCCTGACCCGAACCGCCCCAACAGTATCATTGTTGACTATTCAACGCATTACAGCCAACTCTATACTTCCCGTGGTACCGCCCACCATCTCACAGCGCTTGTCTGAGGCGGGGTCACGCCCACAGAGCCCTTTAAGACGTTTGCCTTTGACCCCACAACATCGGCGGAGTCGTCTGGTGTGGTGTCGCAGCCGAACATCCTGGCTGCCATCAGACTGGCATCGTATATCGATGATGAATGGCAAAGATGAATCCCGCTTCACTCTTGAAGCAGATGACCACCTTGTTCCTGTCTGGAGAGAGCGGGGCCAGCGGTCCCAATCAGCCTTTGTTTTACAAAGGCATACAGCCATAACTCCTGGTGTGATGTGTGGGGTGCTATTTTTTACTACAGCAGGTCATCTTTAGTCATCCTCTGTACATCTTTAACAGCTCAACAATATGTTGATACCATCCTGCGGCCGGTTGCATTACTCTTCATGGCACGTCATCCTGCGGTCATTTTCCAAGAAGATAATGGCAGGCACACGTACCTCTCGCGTATCTCTGGTCTGTCTCCGTGCGGTTGATAATCTTCCTTGGCCAGCAAGGTCACAAAACCTTTCACCACTCGAGCATGTCTGGAACATGGTAGGCCACCAGATTCGGGCACCACAAAATATCGCAGATCTGGAAAGACAACTGATGAATGCCTGGCAGAATGTGCGCAGGATGATTTTTATAACCTCTACCATTCCTTGCCTCGACGAATTCAAGCATGCATTGTCGCTAGGGGCGGTTCGATCAGCTACAAATTTAAACACTCAATGGGTGATTGTGAGCCGTGGACAGGTACTATGACATTGATTTTTAATCATTTTATTATCCATGTATGAGCTATACGCATATTCAGTTTCATCAAAAACAACCGCTTCCTTCATGGTGCTTCAATATTTTTGCAAAAGAGTGTATTTCAACGAGAATATCCATTTTGACCGTTATCAAATGTACTTTACGAGGTTTTACGTGACATCTGTAAGTTAGGAGGGAAAAAAAGGATTCCTGTACGTATGTATGTATATATCTCGCATAAGTCAAAAACGAGTAGCTTCAGAACGTTGAAATTTTGCATATTCGACAAATATAACATGTAGTTGTAAACCCCTGTTTTTGTTTGCAATTGGCTGCAGCAAAAGTACACACACACACACACACACACACATATATATATATATATATATATATATACTAAGCGCGCAGTCATGAATATGTTCCTTTTAACTTCTGGCTGTAGATATGGCTCGGTGGATAAAGCAGGAATAAGGCTCTGACAAAACTAATTTGGGCGAATCACCATCTTTATTTGTTAGCACATCAAAATTATTTCTTTGTCAGACAAATTACTTTTCGATCATAGCTGATTACAAATAATTTTTAAATACACAGGTAAACAGCTATGACGTCATTTCAGGCAAATAAGCAGCAGCATGGAAAAATAGCGTGTTGCCAGCATGAAGGCATAATCGAAAGAGAACGCAGTAGTTCAAAGGAAAATGGGAGGAAGTTAATACTTTCAGTTCGAGTTACAGAAAGTTTTGGTTTACAATTATTTGATTGATTATTTGATGTGGCATTAAAACATCACGTAATTTCGAATGATCTCGAATTTGGGAGAATGGATAAATTTAAGACGAGAGCACCAAATTTAGAATATTAATTTTGAGGTCGCCAATTAATATATTTAAAATAGCTGTCATACATTGTTATATCATACATATATATATATACATACATATTCTCTCTTGCTCGGCTCCGTGATCTCAGGTTTTTTAATCTTGTATGTTGGTAAACTGTGCATTTTGTGCTTTAAAAATTAATAAATTCCGGTTAAGGGTTTATGCCTTTAGATAAGCTGAATGCAATAGTTGTAGAATTATCAAGAATTTAAAAGTTGTTTAAGTGTGGCTAAGCCTAATTTTTTTGCCATAGTTACAATATTTATTTACGTTTGAAACTTAGCATAATAGTAAAAAGATGTTGCACGTTCAGTGTCTTTTTGCCGAATGGTACTAAACGTAAGCTTTCAGTTTTGCGCGCCGAAAAATTTGCCTTCTTGCTCACTGGCTGAATTGCTTGTTCCTGGGTAGAAACTCTAATTTTAATTGTAAAAATTTTTTTATATTTTTCAATTTTTAATAAAGTTATTTTGAGGTTTTATGTATTTTTACCTTGCTACAAAGACCGAACGGAATTAATTGAATGAGAAATATATCTCTCACAAAATTCCATGAAGTAAGTTTAAATCAAATGCAGCAAAAAATATGTATAATTCAATATTCCGTACAAGAAAGTCATGTGGTGTACACATCAGAATTTTTATTTATAAATTTCCATTTTTGACTACATAATTTCTCTGTAAATGGGATTACTAATCTGCTTTTAGTCCTCATTGCTAGTTTTATGAGATTTATATTATATTGCTAGTTTTATGAGATATTTATTATTATTTATGAGAATTTAGCCTTCAAATATCTTTATTTATTTTTGTTCACTCTCAATTTTCAATCAAGAGCACGATCATTTATTTAAAGGATTTTCAAAATTAATTATCAGTAAAATTGTAACGAAATTATTTAAAGCAATTTTAATTTTTACAAGAAAATTTGATCTCACCTTTGCAAATCCCTTCGTAGAAATAAATTGCCTTTAGGTTTTTAATGTAAACTGACTGATAATCTAAAGCAATAACTTTAAAGATAACATTTCAGAGGAAGCCATAAATTCCCTGCTATTCGAGAATAACTAATTTGATTCTATCTTTCTGTTTCAAAGATAAGTTTAGTTTAATCAATTTCATATCGACCCAATTTCCAGATTAGGTATTCTCCAAGTCAGGAATTAAATGAGTCTTAGCGGTGTTTCTAAAGCTCAATCACTGCACAAGGGTATCTTTTCCTAATCAGGGGAATGCATAAATTTTAACAAAGTTTTGAGTTTCCTTGAAATCAGAATTGGCGACCTCATTAGTGGGACACACCCTTTAATTGTCAGAGAAAGATTTTAATGTGTTTCGTCTCTCCTTGATCCAATTAATACAACTTCTGAAGGAGGGGGACTTGCTCTGCTGTTCGAAAATTTTAATTATTAATTACACAGTGATGGGTTTTAACCCTTCGCGTTTAAATGATCTGAACTATTTATAATTTATAATTAATTATTGGGAACTACTTCGTTGATGAGGGCACTGGTAACATAAGCTAAATAATGGAACAAGTTTGAAATCCTTTCTTTCTGTAAGATTTGCTCCAGAAGTGCGTAGAAAACACAGCAAAAATGCAGGTTCCTGTTAATAATTCTTGTTCCTGAATAACATCTGTGTTTTCATTGCTGGATACGCTGAAAGATTTTGTTTAGAAATAATGAAATGTCTCTAAGTTTTGCAAATATTTCTTTTTATTGGTAGAAGTAAGTAGCAACTTAATTAAATTTTAATTTAAGTATTTACTCATTACTCAAATTTTTGTATTTGCTCACACAATTCTGCTGAATTTATATGAAACTGAAACAATTTTGATCGAGCAGAAAGAGCTATTTTATGTACGTGATGAATATTTTGACGAGTAGCACTAATTTTTGTGTAAACAGAACGGGCAAATAAAAGATATTTCATTCATTTCAAAAATGGCATGTAGGCAGACCTCTTTGTTTATTCTCACTTGAATTCACGAAAAAGATATTAGCTTTATCTTAAGAAAATTGTAAAATATTTCCCCCGCCTTCTTAGCATTCATCCGTGGAGTAATGGTAGGCTCACTCGGTGTGTATTCGAGAGGTCGGAGTTTCGAGTCCCGGCCAGGGCATTGCTCAATTTTCACATCTCCTGCTTTCAAAAAATACCTAATGTCTCTACAGTGGCGCCCAACTAAAAATGGTGGTGGATGATGATTCTCCACCTCCAGGATTTGGTGATTGGGTTCCTAATTCACAGTCGCCTTTTAAAAGGGATGTATATAAGGTATTTCACCCGCCTTCTTAGCATGCCTTCGTGGTGTGATGGTCAATACACTCAACACTCGGTCAGCGTCACGAAGACATGTTAGGAAATCGGTAGAAATACCTTATAATATCTTAAATATAAAATAACTTTTCTTTCCTTTAAAACATGTCTATCTATATATTATCTGTTTAGACAACAATAACAAATATCATACTTCAGTTTTTTTTAAATAACTGTGATTTGTAACATTTTTCCAAATGTAGTTTATTCTCAAACTGATACAATCTTTGCTACATAAAACTTAATAAACGGGAAAACAAATTTCACCCCGTGTATTAAATTCAGAAGTATTTTTGTGGTCCACACAAAAAAAAATTATAATTATGCTGCATTAAGGATTACCACGATGAGCTGTGGATCCGAATTAGTCCGAATAAATGCAGGTCAGATAATCGTAACAAATATTTTGGTATGTCACTCTGATAATATATGGTAGTTATAGAATTTCAGATACAGAATTTTTTGGGATAATGATGCATTTTTTTAAAAATAAACCAAAGATCAAAAAGGAATTTCTATGTAATTCCCTCATCAGATCTGTTTAGAATATGTATAACAGCAAAGCAAATACATGTTAGTTGCTCATGAATGTGTAGTGAATATAAATATTTGTTATGCTCGTATTACTCGTAATTCATGAAAGCACAAAATTACTCAATTTATTTTCCACTACATCAGTAAGCTTTGATAACCTTCCAGCAGATTCAAACACATTTGCATAAAGCATTATTTCCCAATATATCAAACTTCCCTGAAGAAATACAAATTCCTTTCCATAAATTAAAGAAACGTGCTATGAAATATACTTTTTTTATTATTTCGATTAACTCCCAGCTTGCGAAACAAACTCATCTTGCTTAGACCGATCCAACATTAATCAATGTGTCTCAAATCCACTCGGCGCCAAACAACGGTTTCATTTGTTCCCTCAACAGATGGATATTGTGAAATGTGATAAATCGTTCGGTCTGCATAATGGCTTGGAACATCCAAATTCACCATAGTCACATAAAGAGGTGTTAAAATGCATGATCCCGTCTTCCATTTAAATAAACAAATGCCCAATCCTAGATGGAACATAAGTTTTATTTATTCATATATATATATATATATTTCAGAAAATACACTCTCCTCTAGTAATGTCAATTTATTCTTTCCCATTGGGTTAAGAAAAAGAGATCAAAAAGTGGATTTATTTTAGAGAGAGATTTGAATATTAGTCGATTTCTTCAAGTCAGCAGATTGCATATGACTGCGTTATTCTTTTACTGCCATTACTCCATTTTATTATTGAGAGCATACATTTTTCAGATATGATAGTTTTTAAAAGTGTATCATGAATAAAATATGGAATAGCTATTGCTTTTACGCTTTAAAAATGTTACTTTTTATTTAAAGTTCACATTGTAAAAACTTCTTACCGCTTCAACATCTTTTGAGTATTTGCGTTTCTACGAATGGCAACGCTAGCGAATGATCACATTAGAAGGAAACTTATGTCGATATTAGTAATGGTAATAAAAAAGAAGATTGAGAAGTTTGAGACCTATACACCTACCTCAGGGTTACAAAATAATTACTTTTGAAGCTCCGCTTGTAGAGAAGATGTTCTGTACATTAAGACATCCCATTAAAAAGGTTTCGGATGTCTTCGGTTAGTATTCTTGCCAGGCTACTTCGATCCGAAACATCATTCGTACTAGGTGCTAAAAGAAAGTGATGGGTCAATTGACAAGTGACCATATTCCATACACAACGAAATATCTAGCGAATGGCCATACCAAAGATAAAACGTTATCTGCTGTATTGGAGAAGAGACTTATTCATTTCTAGACTGTAGTTACAGAATTGGACTTGTTAAATTGAGATGATTCAGAAAGCACGTAATGTTGCAATTTGCACGCCATTCAAAATACTGCATAGTACTCACGCTATGGGAAACCAATAGCGGATCTACAGTTAATTGCAAAAAGATCTATCAAATTAAGTGGAATTTGTAAGCTGATTTGATCAGCTTACAAATAGTGGTTAGTGATGCTGGTTGCTGTTTTGCTGGGTTCGGGATCGAATTTCTAAGAAGGCTGAAATACTTGTAAGTGTCTGTGCGGCTCAGTGGTATTTAAAATACTGACGGATCAAAAGTCTTCTCTACTGGTTTGGTGGTAGGGGAAGAAGGATGATAGAATCTTGGGTTCGTTCTGAGGGATTTTCATCATCAAAGTTGCTCAGAAGTTGCACATTTAGTGCGATGGCAATATACCAATGATAAAATTCTAGCGGAATGCCGCCTTTTACCTATATCTGTGAAAAGTTAGTATGTGATGATTATTCATTAACATGATGGCAGAATCTCTATATATCGTTTTTTTATTAAAAAAAAGAAGCAGATGAGGGCGCAATAAGGAATTTAATTACTCCTCCTACCTAAAAAACGAAATTGCTACATGTTGTAAATAACTAGCATATATATAAATAGCATTCATTATTTTCCGTATGACCTCATTAGCTTAAAAAAATATTTTTAGAGACTATTCTCATATTGTCTTTTGTCTTTAATCCGATGTTTGTTTCATTTGAAAACATAGCTTTCTGAGCCTGAAAATGTTTTTATAGCCTGGATAACTACCATTTTAGACACAGAAAAGTGATTATTTGAGTATTGTTGTGCTTTGTAAATCTTAATGAAATTTTGCACCATTTCTAGCTCATCTTTTTTGCATACCTTGCAGACTTAAATAAAAAATATCTCTAAACAAGTGAAATATAATTTGAATAAATTCATTAAAAATAAAAGAAATAAACTTATTGCAAAATTATATTCAGAAATGTCGTCAATAAGCGTGCGTCCTGCTAAAGGCCACTTGTGTATTTTTGCTGAATTGTTGTGTTGCTATAGTTATTAACTTGAGAGAAAGCAAAGCAAATAGTTAATACCATCTTTGATTACATTCTGTTATCAAGCCATCCAGTCAAAACAGGCTGAGGAAAAAATTTAAAATAAGAATTATTAACATAAAGAAACGTAAATTTGGTGTGGATAAGAGAATGAAAAATGTTATTTATGCAGAACTTGATTCCGTACCAAATATAGCAAATTCATGGGAGAAAACTACAGCGCTTGTTTGAGTAATTGGAAATTTTTGTTGGCTATAGAGAGAAAGAGCTTCGGTATCCGATCACTGACTAATTGCATAAAGGTTTTAATGATGGGGAGGGGAGGAAAAGATATCGTTTTTGCAAGCTTCTTGTCATGTTATTAGATCGCTGAGGACTTTTCCAAATAAAGGCTGTGCAAAGGATTTCGGCCTATTACAATTAGAATAAATAAAACTGTATAAAGTTCAGAATAGAGTACCCGTTTGTTGAAACAAGAATTTAAAATAATGCTTTACATAAAACTTTTCAAGAAATATTGTTATGGGCAGATATGATAGTAATAAAAGAAAAAGAAAAATCTGAAAGGTTTCAGATTTTAAATTACGTCCAAAGGGGCGTTTTCTTTAACAATTTGTGTCTTGCCTTTATTTATTAAATATCATGTTCTTCGTACTTAAGCTATAAACTTCAGTTCAAGAGCAATATCGCAAAATAATTTTAAAATGAGTGTATCTTTAGAATTTCTGATACGCAGTCTCACGCGCTGGAGATTAAAATGTTTTTTCTGTACAACGTTGCCATTGCACGTGTTGAAATCCTTGAGTTGGTTAATGAAAAATTCATTAAAGTTTTGCAAAATATGAAATCGATAATAAAGCAAATTCTAAATTTCAAAATTTGGGCTTCCAGATACCTATTTTCGCGTGAAAACGTTCAGTATTCAAAAATGAATTGCTCTAGGTACCGTTGTTTTATCACAAAGCGAGAAACATATATACGTTTATGCAGATTCTTATTATTTAATTTCTTTAAATATAATACAGGGCGATAATATTTCGTAGCAACAATTTGAAAAACGAAACAACGATTTTAGTGAAACAGCGCAAAATGCGAAAACAAAATTAATAGTCCTTCTGGGCCAATTGGCCCTTTGCACTAGAAGCGTTACTCATTATATCTGGTAGATGTGAGCTTGATTGAAGGGGATGACTCTGTGAAATTATGATTGTGTGCACATTTTTAGAAGCATGCAATTAGTAAGAATAAAATAAGTTTGAGAAGGTATTTTTACGAAACTTCTAATTCCATTGCTTTTGGCTTTATTTTCTTTAAAATGTTTTCAGGAATGTTTTTTTTCAAAAGAATAAAATTAAAAATTCAATAAAATGAATAAAAGAGATTTTGCTTGGAGCTAGTTTCTTATATATATGTATTTAATAAAATATAGTATGCATATAGAAATATAAAATATTTCGTATTTTTAACGCATATCATAATTTTATTAGACGAAAAGATGTGTGGCTGGTGTATGTTTAATTAAACACGCCGAAATTTCTGAAGCGTATCTACTTAAAAGACGGGATGTCCTCGTGGAGGATTTTCTACCTGAAAATGCCTTGTACTCGCATTGCACTTAAAAACGAACATGCAGGTAGCCTGTTTGACAGCTGTTAAAACAGACACTTAACCATAGAATTTTCATGACTAGAAAGCATGCTACACGTCGACTTCTGGTAGGGGTGTAGGTTCACGTTTAACTTCGTAATCGCCAGAGTGAGAAAAGGAGAGAGAGAGAATGGCGAATAAGTATGTACTCAATATTAAAGATAATTTTGTAGCTTTTTATTAATGTTATGTTTCAATATATTTAGTAGCATTTAATATATATTTACTGCTTGTATTACTTGAAAAGGGTAGGTACAGTTTTGATACTTCTATTGAAATAAAAAAATACTTGTTTTTTAACATCGAACGCGGGTTGAAGTAGGAATCCCACTCGGTTAACTGTGGACCGAAGACAATAGCAACTGCCATTATGTCCAAAGACGATAGTTAAGTTTTTTGAAACAGAATTTTACTACAATGCTTATATATATTTGATCATATTCACAAAGAGTTAAACACCGTGGATTCGGCAAAGAGTTCAAAACTCAAAACTGTTAAGGAATATCTTCCATATAGTAGCTATTTGATGTCCCTACGTTTAAGTTAGCCTTGAGCTGTAACTTGTTTATTTATTCCACTGTTATGTTTGTTAACTGAAAATTATGATTAAAAATTTGTTTGCCAAAATTGAACAGATTGATAATCGTGCTTTACAAATGCTGCCTGCCTACGATTCGTCGATCTGAAGCTTCTCAAAACAACCACGGTCTGTGATTGAACGGGAGTACGGGATCTTCCTTCCTGCTAAAAGACGACGATCCCCCCAGCCTTCAGTTCCAGCGACGACGCCGTTCACTCAGCTGCTTCAGATATGCCTCACACATGATTATCAATCTGTTTCTTTTAAATATCACATCATTTACCGCAGATTTAATCTGCCAAATTGCTATTCCCCGGTAAGTAGACATTACAGTACTAGCATACAACTATATTATAATCCATGTGACCAAGGAGCCTATTAATTGTAAAATCTTTCCTATCTGCTTTATCTTTGGTGTTGTATTCATGTTAAAAAATTATAAAACACCCCCCCAAACAAAAAAAAATCTGAAAGGTTTCAGATTTTAATTACGTCCAAAGGGGCGTTTATTTAACATTTTGTGTGTTACCTTTATTTATTAAATACCATGTTCTTCGCACTTAAACCATAAAAATGATTTCAAGAGCAATATCGCAAACTAATTTTAAATTGAGCATATCTTTAGAAATTTCGGTACACACTCTCACGCGTTGGAGATAAAAATGTTTTTCTGTACAACGTTGGTATTGCTGGCTTTGAAATCTTTGAGTTTGTTAATGAAAAATTCGTTAAAGGTTTAGAGAATATTGTTACGGATTTCACATTTATTTGGCTATTTATTTATAATTGTAATTAAAATTCCTTTTTATTTTCCCGTGCAACGCAGACGATTTTCGAAAAGAAAGCTACGTCAAAAAAAATATAACCAACAAAGAAACATAAGGACTAAATTGAAAAGTGATACGCCGTTTTTTTGAAACAACGCAAAACGCCCAAACGAAAGTAATAGTCCTTCGGGACTAAATCCCTTTGGACTAAAAATTATTAAAAATCTTAAAATACCAAAATAAACTTGTATTCTCCCTAGCTCGGTTATTAGCGCGTTAGACTCGAGACCGGAAGGTCCCGAGATTGAATCTCGCTAATCGCTGATTTATTTTTCTGAACTTCTAATATTTTTATAAGTTTTTCTTTTTGTCTCTGTAATTTTTCTCAAGTCAAGTTGACTTCTTTTTTATTTTTCCTTAACGTCTTACATGTATTTTTTCCTATTTCTGCTCCCTTTTATTAACTATGATGTGGAGGTAGAGGGTTCTTTACCCTAGGCATTCCGTAATAATTAATCCTTGGATCCTTGGATTCTGATTTAAATTCATGTAGATACATTATACTTCAAAGAAATTAAATATTTGGTCAGTGAAACGTTTTCGGAGAAAAAATACACATATGTACTTTTAATATATAGTTAATATATTATAATTCAGAATAACGTTTATAATCAAAACTTTCTTTATGTTTAGATAGAAACTTCGTAATTGCACTGATGCGAATTAATTTATGCCTGTATTATTGGCATTGATAGCTATCCTAAATTTCAGCAGAAAAGCACTAATATTCCTTGATAGTTTTAGATATTTTATTAAAGACTGGAAAATTTATTTCTGATATCTGTGGATGTCATGTATCATCAGCAAGAAGGTAATTGGAAGTATCGATATCTAAAAAGTTCAACGGAAGAAAAAAATCAACTTCTGCCATTAAGCCTAGGATGACAAAATACTTCCATAGGCGGGACTAGAGCATTAGATAAATGACGTCAGATGGACGAGACAAGGACTCAATTTGTCTTCAAGAAATGCGAAAAGTTAGAGATTAGGAAGACTAAGCATAATGTAGAATTGATCATAATTAGGTAAGGAAATTTCTTTAACGGATTGATATTTTAAAAATAAGCTGTAGTTTTCTTTCTCTATTTAATTATATTATACTATGCATCTATTGCTAAACGCACGTTACGACAGTTTCAGAAGAGGATTAGAATTCTATCATTTTGAAAAAAATGGATAACATCTTTTAAAAATATATACTCGAATGTTAGTAATATAAGTGACGAAAATATGACAAAATGCTTTGTTAGATAATTAATTACGGCAAGACGCAGAAATTGCCTTTTGTTATGAAATAAATGCACTCATATTCAGAAGATAAATTTTTTATAAATGCTATGTCTTGTAAATAAACGTAATTTTTTAAGAAATTTTACCTAAGATTATTATGATATGTTAAATATTTCTCAAACTCATGCATAATTCCTTAGATTTAGGAGCAAAGATTTTAGTTTGCATACTGATAGCTATTCGAAATTTCAGCAGAAAAGAACTAATATTCCATGATAGTTTTAGATATTTTATTAAAGACTGGAAAATTTATTAAATTTATTTAGCTTTGGGATACAAAGACCAACCACTTCTGGTCCGAACGTAAAAGAATATAAGACTACTAACTAACTAAAATTTAAAAAAGAGCTACATGAATTTTGAACACATTATGTTATTATTAAATTTAAGTTAGTAGATGATGCTGCTATTATGAACGCAGATTTATTAAGTCAATCACGTAACTACTCGTGCTTTGGAGTCGAAAGTAGATTTTTTAAAAAATTTATAGCTGATTTCGCAACGCAGTTTTTTTTTTGCTTGAAAATAAAATCGCATTTTAATACAGTCCATTGCTTGTTGTATCAGGACTAAAAGCTATGTTCGTGCTTACTAAATCCTATGCTTACTAAAAGCTATGTTTTTGTGTGTGTAGAAGATACAACAAAGATAAGGAGGGTTCAAATTACCCTTTATTTGCTTATTGATTTTACAAACGTTCCCGAGCTTTGGGATACAAAGACCATCCACTTGTGGTCTGAACTTAAAAGAATATAACTCTACTAACTAACTAAAATTTAAATAAGAGCTACTTTTAATATTTACACAGATGACTAGTACTAAGACTGGCATTTTATATTACTTCTTCTGTAGTACGCAAACTGCGAAAAACTACCATACGCCTTTAACTTTCAAGAGGGTTAACCTCTGGCCTTAAGGGCGGACAGTAACTGATGGCAAGCTCGCTTGAAGACTCGTAGCAAGAGGACTCTCTTTCTTTCCTTCTCCTCTCTACTCTTGGCAAAAAGCCACAACTTAAAAACTTAAGCGTTAGCTAGTACAATTTGCATAACATATTCACGCGTTATTCTGGCGGGAAGTGGAAAATAAGAGATGATAGTAAAGTTTTAAAATAAATAACAAAATAAAATAACGTTTTAAAATAAATAAATAAAAACTTGTTCACTAAATAAATTTTAGTGAACTTAAGATCTTTACTGTTGTTATTAATTCGCATTGCTGCGCCATTAATTACATTAATTCTTTCATAAAATTTTAGAAGAATATGTTCGAATTGATTAGATAATTTATTATATTATTAAAATTAATCTGTTAAAACTATCCTGTTTTATTCTTCTTCTCAGGATGCTTAATAGGAAATTTGACAATTTATTTTATTTTCGTACATGTCGGTTTGTAAGATCTAGCGTACTTTGCAAACATGAAATGGTAATTAGATATACTTAAAGTTCGTACCTAGGGATTTCTTGTACAGACGTGAAGATGAAAGCAGGGAAAGAATGTAAAAGACTCTTTATTTAACACAAACTGTATAACAGAAAGCACGGAATTAGGTGCTTACACAAAATACTGACCGCTTGCGGCGAGAACTTGAACGATAACATAAAAATTAAAAGGTAGAGATGTAGTGTTAGACTACAGAAAACCAATTTAATCTTGCAGGCTTACTCAGAAACCTAATCTGGCCTAAACTAATTAGACGGCCAAAATGCGTAGCCACTACTAAGGTTAACAGCTAGAGGACAAAACAACAAACGTGTGTTTCACTAGCGAAATCTCGCTGTATATAACCTTTTCGTTTCAACAGTTTAAATACTCTTATTCACATACTTAATTTCCATCCTGGAGAAGAAATTAAGGGAAATAAGAGAATTTAGGAAAGGCTTACAAATTAAAATAACTGTTAGTAAAACTAAACAGGATCTTATTGCATTTGTAGTTATCTTCTCTGCAAATATTACTCGTAATTTTCCTGTAATAATTTTATATTAATTTAATTTTTATTCGTAAACTTATTTCTGTAGTTTAATTCAATATAAAACATTGAGTGTTTAGTTTAAATGTGATACTTGATAGAAAACAGATGATTTTGTACCAAAGTAGGTAATATACATAACCACCTTTCGCTAAATATAATAATACTGCAAATAAAATAATTCATAGTGGCCACCAGAGTTGGTGGCCCCTATGCTGTGATCCACTATGGTGGAAAAACTCATCTTAAGAATCTTTTAAAACAAAAATTAGAACAGTAAATTAAATATTTTAAAATTCATTATAATTTTTCCAAACTTTGATTATATTTCTAGTTTAGTGAATTAATGTTTTTTCTTTAATTATGAATTAATTAATATGACAGTAGGAAATCACGTGATCCATAATATCGCTATCGATATTTCTATAATCTTACATTGCTACAATTTCGTATGTACATTATTATGAGAAACTCTTTATGACTCTGCCTTTCACGAAATGCATCTTGTGTTGCTTATAATAACAAAAGTGGCAACGTTAGAAGTTTAACTAACCAAAGATAATATTCTATTAAAATTTCTTAATATTTAAGATTCAAATTTCTAAATATTCCTCATCATTAAGATGCAATGACACGCAGAACAAATATTAATTTAGAAGTCAAATAACAAAAATCAGCGTTATATTTTCAAATTTTCACAGGACTAGTTTCGATGGTTTTACCGAACTGTTAGAGTTTTTTTCCACTTTAAATTTTCAATGTTCATTACACATGAAAGTCAAGAATACGAAAAATCAACTTTAAATCATATCACTATAATAAATACTGCAAGGCTCTAAAACTGGGTGACAGACATAGAAAAAACAACATTTAGTCAGTTAAACCAGTGTGTTCTAATATAACAGTAAATACCACAACGATAATACTCCAACAGTAAAGTACAAACAAGCGTTGTGTTTAGATTTGGGCTATAACCCGTTCAAATTTTAATTAAATTTATTGGATCCAGTGTTCTAAATTATGAGCGAAAACAAAGAAGTTTAAGTTTAATTAAATTTTCATTTATTAGATGTTAACAAAACTAGCTAAAATATATTTATACAAAGTGGTGGTGGTACAAGTGTCGGAGAGAGAAAACAAAATAACCTACCGTTTACACTACAAAGAGGGGATCCCCACAAGAAATCACAATTACTTAACAGTGTCCATTACACTGAAGGAACGTTCTGCCATTTTAAATCTAAAAAGGAAAGAGAATGCAATTTAGTAAAGATGAGCATGTAATGAAAATTTTAGAGCCTTTCACCCCTCCTATCTGGGCTCTGTTCTTCCTGCGTCGCCGACCATCGGTGGTTTTCTCTTCGCAAATGCTTCAGCCATCTTTCCACTGTTCCGTAGACAGAGTACTCGGGACGGAGCTACTGCTTTTTGGCCTGTCGAAAACCTTCAGAAAAATTTCCCTTCTCTGCCGTAGATCGCTGCAGGCCCTTTTTCTTCTTCTCGCAAGCTTCTGGTTTGACGAAGATATCTTGTATAAAAGCTGCCAGTTACACAGCAACCCTAGGAGGGGAATCCAATTAGAAAGGTGAAGGCATGGGGTGGTAAGCCGGATGTTGGTGGATAATCGCCTTAATTGCAAGAATTACAAGCGACCCACCCGGGTGGTTGACCTCTCATACCAGGAGCTAGCCTCGCTCAGGGTCCCATTTTAGCATGGTGAACGCCTATCAGAGTACGAATCACCCAGACCCCAAAACTTTGGCGTAGTGTAGCTGCATACAAAACAAGCTAATTTAGCAGGGTGCAGATTCGCACTTGGTGAAAGACATTTTTCAGCCCCTGTCTGGCAGAGATAACATTCGGAGAATTTTTCTCCAAGTAAACGTCAAAACAAAGCCGTAAATCTTGATTCCCAACACAATGTACAAGTTTTCTGTGAAAAAAAATTAAGGATTTGTTTTTAAATACCAAATTAATGAAAAACCGAAAAAAATTTCCTTCAATTGAAATATAATGATTACACAGAAGAAAGAAAACGAAATATGTTTTCTACAACACCATAAATGACTTTACCACCAGAGTCAGATAATATGCATTCAAACTTTACTAGAAAGAGGGGTATGTTAACAAAACTTATTAAACTTTATACACTAACTTGTGGAAAACAAATAACTTTAAAATTAAAAATGAGAATGACCTTAAGAGTCAACTTAACCAGAAATTAAACATTAAGCAAACAAGTTAAGATTAAGCGTTAACCAAACATTACAGAAACCAAGTTAATATTAAGCGTTAAAGAACAAAAATTAAATGGTTAACCAAACTACCTTAAGGAAAAAGAGAAAAAATATTTACTCAAGCAACTTAAATTCAGAGTTAACCAAAACTGCCAAATTAAATGACAACAATTACTTTTCAACAAGGCAAAAAAAATTAAGATCAACTAAATAAAAATCAAGTTAGTAACTTTTAAGTCTGATAACAGAATTATGATAAATCATTACAACTAAGATAGCTATATTTCAGTTAAAAATACAGAATTAAAATAAGTATGTATTACATAACAGAACCATTGTCCTCAGCTGCAAAAGCGCAAATGAACGAGATAAAATATAATGATTAGCCAAGATAAGGTAAGAAAGCCTGGACAGAAGACAAGGTACTGGCGCCATTTGTTGATGAAACCAGAACTAAAACATAATTTCTTTAAAGGCTGAAGGCAAAGATGGATTGGAATTAGGGTCGTTAACTAGATTACTAGTTACTAGGCCGGAAAGATTTTATCGAATGTGAAATGCCTCTAGAAAATGCAGTTCACCAATGGAAGATCTTTTTTGAACAATTTTGGCAGCAGAAAAATTAAAAGTGTGACTTTCGGACCAACAATGTTGCGCTACAGAAGACTTTTGTGTTTCCGTTTTTCTAACATATGCCTCATGTTCCTTAACGGGAAATTTTGAGGCTCTCTTAGATGCTAATGCATCTATGAGACATGCAAGAATACATGCAAGAATTTGGTAACACACCAGAAAAACATATATATATATATATTTGCTTCAATCAAGCGCATTCTTAATCAGCAGTAGCAAAATCATTAGAATAAAATGTTTTTTGATTTGAAACACCATAGTACATTCCGAATGATCCAATCATTTTTAATAATAATAATAAACAACTAAATAAATCACTTTGTTATTTTTATTTTTATGGCTTAGGAAATTCAAACATTTTAACTCTCTTTCTTACGAAACGTTTAATTTAATTCATTCAATAATTTTCAATAGAATTAAATAGAATTAAACGTTTCAGTAGAATTCATTCAATGGAATTAAGCGTTTAATTTAATTCTATTACTTCTTATTGCATTAATTTAAAACTGTGGGTGAGATCCTCATTTTAAAATTTTGTAACAACTCTAATAATAATTACTTTACCAAAACATTTACAGCAGTTTCAGTGAAGAAATTTTGTTCATATATTTTTATCTAAAAAGGAAGAAATGTTTTAGGTGCACCTACTTTTATTTCAGCATTTATATATTTTACGTTATTTATCTTATATATTCTCTTCTTGTATCCCGTGCATCCTTTAAGAAATCTGAAGGAATCATTGATTGGAAATGAGTGCCTGTATTTATATCCCAAGACCTTTGAAAGCCAGTGATGAGATAATGGCTTTTCCCAGCGCTGACATAATTTTGATTGAGTGCATCCCAAGAGTTTCTTGAACAAAATATTTTACTTTCCCTAAACTTTTAGTAAATATTGGGATAATATGCAACCACAATCAAAGATTGAAGCACAGAGACATTTAAGTGCTAGTTTTACTTACTAGCACAACAAATTTGTGCCTTCATTACTTTAAATTCGAAAAGGGAAACTTACTTACATTACTTAAATTTCTGTTTTTTAAGTAGTGCTATTTTTTTAACATTACTGTTAAGATATTTTCCCTTGTGCAATAAAGTACCAAAATATTAGCGAATGCTTTAATTTAAATAAATGGCTGCCCCCCCCCATTCATAGTATCATAGTATGGTTTTAGCTGAATGACGGGAAACGAATCCACCCATCGCTAACAAACTTGTAGAGACATTAGGTTTTTTCGGAGCAGGAGACATGAAAAATATGCAATTCCTTCGCCGGGAATCGAACCACGGACCTCTGAAATACCGGCTCAGTGTGCTGACCATTACACCACGAAGGCACGCTAAGAATGGGGGAGATATACCTTATAAACTAACTACTCTAAAAAAGAATTTTTATTTTTAAACTAATAGAAATAAGCATGGCTAATAAAGTATTAGCCCCGAAAGAGACTTGTAAGCTGAAGTGAAATTATCAGGTGAAATTTTGCTTTAAATAAATTGCTGCTGTTTCAGCCATGATGTTGGCTTCAGCTGAATAACGAACGTAAATCATAACATTTAAAATTTTATCAAATTTCCTAAATTTGATTGCGCCTTTATCTTTTTCCTTAAGCCAGATCTGACAATAGCTAGCAGCGTTTACTCAGCTAGCAACGTTGACAATAACTAGTAGCATTGACGTTAGCTCGCAGCGTTTACTCGACGAGCAGTCGCTAGGCCCAGCCGCATTTCAGTAAATATTCCAAGACAGTCAAAGAAAAGATTCAATAAAAGGTTGTGATAATCGTTATATTTCGTTTCCCTATCACAGTAAGAGCTTTGCACAGGCTTCAACATGCATCACTTAGCTCCAACGTCCTGAACGCGGCAGATCCTCAACATCTTTCTTCTCTGTTCTTGGAATTCCTTTAATTAATTAAGCACTGCACCTTTGCAGCATAAACTGCAAAGTATTGCTACGCCGAAAATTGTTTAACGCCAAGAATTCTGTGATGTTTACACACTTTCAGCACACAGAAAATGGATTAAACACCTATGAGCGTAACAGGATTCTACTGTTGAACTCATTACCGTTTGAAGGTAAGACGGTACCGGTTCGACGGTAAGTTTTAGGAGAAAAAAAGCTGACAAACTATGCTCTTGTAATGCACGTGGTAACGCGCTCCAAAATAGTGCACCAATACATGTAGACCGATTTTCAATTATACTACATACTTCAAAAACACAGGCCCTTGTTCATTTATTTACTAATCAGCTTTGGACATTTGCGAAGTATTTCCAACATATAGATTTAAAATGGTTTTCAAAGTTCCATACCTTATTTTAAGGAATATTGTAATAGGCAGTACTTAACCTGAAGCAGGATTTACTTAAATTATTCTCTAGCTACCTTTTATGAAAACTCTTTAACTAAAAAGTAATTTAAGCATCAGTTAAATCCAAGTCCAAAAGCGATAGTCGTGTTTATTCCAGTATCATAATCCACAATTTAATGTTTAATAAGTCCAAGTAAACCTGCAATCGACAATGGTAGCAAAAAAAATAGTTTGTTACATAGATAGATTGATAGATAGACAGATATGATCACCTTCTCCTATAGCGGCATGTAACATTTTCTGGCAGGCATCTATTATTAAATAAATAGATTGAACATGAGGTTCTTGTCTGCAATGTATGTCACGTATTTCATCTGATAAATGTACTTAGCTGCAACACAGTTCTTCCTAATCCCTCCCAAGTGCTATTTCATAGGTTTTTGTTGAGTGATATTGAAACATCCAATTGCTAAACAACGGATGAGAGTATTTTATTATAGCTTAGCTTTGTATTCTTCTAAAAGTCTTTGAATTAATAGAAGATGTTCTTTTAATTATTGTCATTATATGAACAACCTGAATAAGTTCAAAGATGTTGGTTTTATTCGAAAATTCAATGTTATTACATTATTTATAATCTCTCAATTCAATAAAGTTAGGAATCTGTGTCTTGGAATCTATTTTTAGATACATTTTTATTTTGAATTATATTATACTTCATTCTGAGGGCATAATAAATATTAACGTATTTTTATTAATGTGGGTTAAACGCATTCTGCATAATATATTGTTCTCTTGCGATAGGAAAATTTCAGGAGTTTCGATGACTTCTTTGTATTTGTCACTTACTTCCAAAAAGCAAAATTAAAATTAAGGCATAGCTTAACAAAACACTATAAGAGGATAAATATACTCTGAGCTTACCAAAGTTCTAGACGTTTTTGTTACCTATGGAGATGGTCATCTCTTTAAAAAAATTAAATAAATAACACTCTTTTTGTTAACTTCTAATTAATGCCTTCTAACGCTATGCGTTTTTCATTTAAAAGTAATATATACTACTAATGATAAATATCTGATGCTGTCACCTCATGACTTCCTTGTAAGAACTAATGAAGAATTAAGTAAGAATGTATTAAATTATACTCATTTTTTACCGCAATTCGTCTAAGCTTATTTTCTATTTACTCATTCGAACTGCGTAGTTTAAATAAAAGGTGCATGGTTTATTTTTTTTAAACAGTTTACTTTATACTATATTTTTTAGTCATAGTTATTATTTTAGGTCATTTTTAAATTTTCAGAATTTTATTTTAATTTGTGCTCTTGTCTCTTCAGATAATTGTTTTAAAATTTTTCTTTTATTCATTCGTACTGCGCGTTTTAAATATATTTATTAATATAAATTTTTCCAGATTTTGATTTTTTTATTTGAATTGTGGTTCTTTCGAAAGCATACTTTGTGGCCCAGACTACGATGCATTTGAAATCTGTATACATTAAAAGAGAAAATACAGGTGGACAGGTGACGGACGACGAGGATGCCTGATGACTAACAGAGGTAAGCAGGCATGTGTCCAACACCCTCCACTATCTAGTGGCAGTTTATTCAGATCTCATATTAACGAATGGGTTACCTTGCCATACAAAAGCGTTAGTTGCTTTACAGATAATTGTAACTTACAGTGGTGGTTGATTGATATATAATACAATATAATACATTAAGTACAAATATGACTCTTAAATGTGACACATACGACATGTACAACGCATAAATAAATATAACACATAGATACAATTACAGATACAGATACCGATACAATAAAATGCACATGAATGTAACACTGATACAATAAGATACACATAAATACAAATATGTCATGTGTAACCCATAAATAAGTACAGCACTTGAGTAAAACACATTAATTCAATTACAGGCATTAGATGTAACTTGCCTAAGTTATATAATCACATGACTACAGCACAAGGTACATACTAGAACAGGAATACGAAATGCTTAATACTTGTTACATGCTAAGTGCTAAAATGGTTGCGTTATTTACAGTATGAAACATGATACAACGTTGTGCTCTTAGATGCAGACACGGTACTTAAAAATAGTAATGTGCACTTACTATTGTCAGATTTGTCATAATTTACACAGAAATGCTCCAATGCATTTAATGGGAAAAAAAACATAGATGCAGATACAGAGATAGGGGGATAGAAGCTTGCGAAATGCGGTACGTAATATTAGATACCTTGGGTTACATATCATATATTATAATTACTTTCGATATTTCTTATTACACTAAATAAATATTATACATTTTATAAGTGGATACCTTGCGATGCACATTGAGATTGCTTCGATATATAATTAAACACAAAATATATGGGAAACACATTATGGAATACGCGGGACATTAAATACACTACATACAGTGTATATAAGTAATACTACTGTATTACTGTGCTTGTCGATTAAATCTGCACCATTATTGGGGCTGGCAGATGTCCTGGCCATAGGCTGCTATAATGTTAATGATTTTGTTAATTATGCTGATTGCCGCTCTGTTTTTGACAAGAAATTTGCGAAATGCTGCAAAATCTCCAGTAAGCAAAGGAATGTGATAGTTGGTCGTCAGAGGACAGTGAGAGATATAACGGTCTGGGGAACTTTCATCTCCGCATACACATGGTGCTGTTGTTGATCTGTCGTGGCGATTATAATAGCTTGGGAATGGGCCATGTCGGGTTACATAATTTGTGAGCGGTGCTATGGCTTGAAGACGTTGCGTGCAAACCTTTTTAAAGTTCTCGTAGGTTCGTCTACCCGTCACTCCTTTCTCCCATTCTGACTGCCATTTCTCAATGCCTTTTTCTTTAGCAAACCCTTTGGATAAGACGCGGGTCCAGGTACTGCGATTGCCCTTACGTTATTGCTTGTAGCTACCTCTTTCGCGAGTTCATCTGCTGCCTCGTTACCTATATCTCCTGCATGGGATTTGAAGTAGACTAACTCTAGGTGCATTTGAGGGTTGTTTTGTGGAGTCCTTTGCCGTTTGATGATGAGTGGTGAGGAATGATTGTGATTCTCTATTGCATATGGTGTGGAAGAGCTATCAGTGAACAGGGTTGCCCGTGCTAAGTTGCAATCAATTACGTAGTTAATTGCAGCCTTTATGACCAATACCTCGGCCTGAAATATACAATTTTTTGTGTTCAGGGATCCTTTCCACTCCTGTTCCACGTTACCTTCAGTGAAATGAATAAAAGCAGTTCCCACTCCGTCATACTTTGAACCGTCGGTGAAAATTTTTTTATACGACTGCCATGTTGTAGAGCTAGCACGCTGTTTAGAAATAATTGTGCATATCCCAAGTCCTTTACGAGCTGGGTTAGTATGTAGAGCAGTTTCCGGATGCTCGAATTGCACCAGGCTATATGTGACATCCCCAAATGATGCATCCTTTTTGAGGTGAATCAAATTCGTGTAAACGGGCTCCAGTTCTGCCTTTATATGAAGAGGCAATATTCCTGCCTGCAACGTTGCCGAGTTGGAAGCTGTTGTTCGATAGGCTTTGCATAGGCTGAGGGCAAAGGGGCGTTGGAGAGTGATCAGTTGTTTATCTTACGGCTGCCCATTGATTGGGCCCAGATTGCCGCTGCATTACAGGGCCATTTTTTTCCTACAGTTACATACAGTATTTTCTGTATGTGCGGGTTTTGCCCCATTTTTTTCCCTGAAACTGACGGGCTTACCTGGCTATGCTGAGGTCTTATTGCGAAGTTCTTGAATATGGGGATCCAAGTTAGGCCTTGGTTCCATACTAATCCTAGGTATTTGAGGCTTTTGACAATTTTAATATTTATGCCGCTTAGCTTGATGCATGGTCGTCTGGTGGGATTTGTGCCCTTTATTGGAACCACGAGCGCTGCAGACTTATCAGTTGAGATTTTTAATTTGAGTGCGTTGCAGAGTTCAGTGAATTGTGCACAGACGTCTGACCCATTCTTCTCTAACTCCGCACTCGTGCGACCTTTAACTAGTAGTGCCGCATCGTCAGCATATGCTAAAACTGTTGTGTGCGCTGGCCAGTTTGCTTCTAATACTTTGTTGAACATCAAATTCCATAGCAGTGGGCCGGCACACGAACCTTGAGGGCAGCCTCTTACTTGGGACTTCGTAGTCACGCCTTGATCATTTGACATGAGGAGTTGGCGATCATTAAGATAGCTGTTAGTACATTGTATACGTTATCCGGGCACTGTGCCTCTCTGAGAGCCTGCTTGATTGCTGGCCACCAGAGAGTGTCAAAAGCGCTGTGCAAGTCCAATGAGATGAACGCAGCGTGGAGACTGTTAGATCTATTCCACTGGATCTGTCTTAAGATACAGTCAAGTTCATGCGTAGTTGAGAAGCGCTTTCGAAAGCCAAACTGCTTTGCACTGAGAAAGTTTTGCCTGTGGAGGTAAAATTTTACACGATTGACTATAAGTTTTTCATAGAGTTTGTCAATCGCCGACATGAGGCAGATCGGCCGAAATGATCCAGGATCTTCTGCGTCCTTGTTTTTTTTAAGGAACAGGATCACTTCTCCCTTTTTGAAAGCCTTTGGCAAGATTTGTGAGGCCAGTAGCCTGTTCAAATACTTTCTGAAAAAGGAATGCAGCCTTATATGCTAATTTAAGGATTGTGTAATCTAGGCCGTCAGGTCCCGGTGCTTTCTTTAGTGGGAGGTATTTGAAGATTTGCGCGATTTCCTTAATTGTGAAAGGACTGTCGTTTTCAGTCTCCGGTATACTGCTGTTATTTCGGAATGCATTCTGTTCCGGAGTGTCTTCTTGAGGTTCATCTGTCGGAAAGATAGCGTCAAGTAAGGCTGTTGCTGTATTCTCAGCTACGTTTTCCGCGTTACGTGAAGGTGACGGTTGGGTAGGGATCTGCGATGGATGATACACTTTTTGTGTAGCAATCTTTCGCAGGATTCCATAAGGATTGCGTTTATTAGTGCAGAAATTTCGCCAGCTCTGAACTTTGGCTGTGAGGATAGCCTTCTTGTATCGGGCACGTTCCTTCCTAATGGCTTCGAATGTCTGCTCCTTGCATCTTTCATCTAGGTCAGCGCGGAGTCTGCGACGTAGTGCTCGACATTTCTGCCTATTTTCTGTCTCGACATTTCTCATCGTAGTTTGTGGGGGTTACCATATCATAGTGTTTATTGCCGGAAGGCAGCGGATAGTTAGTTAGGGTTGGAGGCATTTTGTTGGTGTGAGACATAGAATGACTATTCATATATTGTGCTGCGCCTGATCCTGAGAGAAAATACAGTAAAGCACAATTGACACGACTTTCAATGGAAAGAAAAATATATAAATAAGAGAAGAAGAAAGAAGATAGAAAAGATATATAAATAAGAAAGAAAGAAAAGATATATAAATAAGAAAGAAAGAAAAGATATATAAATAAGAAAGAAAGAAAAGATATATAAATAAGAAAGAAAGAAATATATAAATAAGAAAGAAAGAAAAGATATATAAATAAGAAAGAAAGAAAAGATATATAAATAAGAAAGGATATATTTATAAGGTACATAAATAAGAGAGAGAAAAAGATACGTAATATATAAATAAGAGACAGAAAAGATATATAAATAAGAGAAAGAAAGGATATATAAATAAGAGAGATATGTAACCGACTCAGATTGCTGGCGCAACGATCAGGATAACATGACTGACCTGTAATGCCCATTGAGAGGTGAAGCAGATGGAATAATAATAAAGGAAAAAATTAATATAACCGGCATTTTAACTTAGGATGACATTCATACATTGCTTTAAGCAGGTTTATCATTGTGCCCATAGCTTTACACAGTTTTATCATCCTAAATTTTTTTCTTAAAACGTTATTTATATTTTAATCAAATATTTTAATTTTGAAATCGCAAGAATCAAATATCATAAGATTAAAAAAGTTTTAAATTGAAAACAAAAATACTAAATTTTATGCAAAAGTTTATTTTTTCTTCTTAATGGCTTGCTCTTTTTCTTCAGGCATTCTGCAACTATATTAAAAAGCATCCAACTTTTCGAAACATCTTGATATTTCTGACATTCATTTTAAATAAATTTATCGCCTTCCATTTCATAAGGGCCCCCAAACGGCTGAGCGCCAAAGTCGCTGAATACTGGTAGTGCGCTCCAGGGTTCGTATCCTGGCGAATGGGCTGGTTGCATGGGCGTTTTCGTGGTTTTTCTCATGTGTAACGTACGTACGAGCTGGTTTTCCTTATAGTTCTTCACGACGGCATCCCTTCTTTTAGGCAGATAGCCCTGCTTTGCCGTAACTTAATAATCCAATTCAATCCATTTCATCAGTATTTGGTCAGAGCTTTTATCAGTCTTTAGAGGCTAACATTTTGAAGGCATGAGATGAAAGAAAAGACTGGTTTCATCAAGAGGGAGAACATCTTTAGATGACATCCATATACACAGCCATATACAACACTGGATAAATTCCTGAACCTTCAAATAATTCGACCGAGCAGTCATGGGAATCTTCGTTTATGATGCGATATGATGTTCTATGACGTAATTTAAATTTATACCAACCATATAGTCGAAAACCAGTCGTTCTTCGCGTTAATCTGTAATGATATGGTTTTTGTCTTTTCCTTCAGCACAAGCTCAATTAATGAAGCTCAATTTGCTGATGTTACACGTCCAAGTGTTTTCTCTTTGAACACCCAAATTCCTTGAAGTATTCTGAAAGTATATTCAAAAGCATCCAACTTTTCGAATCATCTTAGTATTTCTAAGAGCCAAATTCCCCTTCAAATTTTTGCTTACTTTTCTAACTATTTTTTGCTTTTCTTCTACGTTTATTATCAGTGCTCACACAAGAAAATTAAGATTTTCCGATTGTTACATTCCAAAAAGTTTGCATTATTGTCAAATTTTGTAAAATACAAATTACATCAGTTACGCTTCAGCTGAAGAGAGCTTTTCATTTTCTAGACATTTTTACTATAAATAAAGTTTAAAGCAAAGTCCAAATGATAAATATTTTAATTAAAAGATATTTTGCTGAATGACAAAGAAATAAAACAGTTCACAAAACATCAAACGAAAATTTCCAGAGTCAGGCAATTCGATTTAAATGAAGTTAAAGTAAACTAGCAGACGATAACGTGGCAAATGTAAAATTTTACTATTACAAATATTTAAAAAAAAGGAAAAAATAAAGAAAGAAAAAAATAAATCTGAACAAAATCATGTATAATTTTTTTTTAAAAAGTAGCTTTTTGAATAGTATTAATAAATATTTATTATGCATCATTGAGGAGAAATATTCCATATAATTAGTTCTCCGTAAAAATTTATTTGAAATTTAAGGTTAAAAAAAGCTGTGGCAATTCATTGCAACAAAATCCATAAACTACATTTGGCATTATAATCGCTCAAAAAGGATGCCAAATTTCAAAACGCTCCAATATGTAAATTCATGTATATCTCAGAAAATTTTGAATAAAAAACTGTAATTTTTTGCAGGTGTGCCTAGAAGTACATCTACTTTACAATGATATTAAAAATTTCATAGGTTATAACTTAAAATGTTTTTCGAAAAATATATGAAAATTATTTAAAACACAAATTTTAAAATTAAATCATAAAAAAGGGTGAATTTTATTTGGAATAAACCTAAATTCCTAATTCTAAAAGAAGGCACGAAGTAAGCTTAATAAAAAAAAAGACATTAATAAATATATACCAAATTTGATTGAGGAGCTAAAATTTTCAGAACTAATATTTTAAAAGCTACTCGTGCGATGTTAACAAAACTTGGCAGTTTGGCATAATTTGAGTCGTAGAATCGAAATATGTTAAAACATTGGTATGTTATTTCAGAAAAAGTCCGATTTTGTGTCAAAATACCTATGTTAGAATAATGCTATATATAAATCAAATGTATGTCCTAACTTGCGCTTTCGAGACATGAGAAACGCAAGTGGAGTTTCGTCAATCGGCCCAGTAGAACGGGCGAGATATATAACTGTCCCATTTTTTTTCGCAGTGTACATGCAGACGTCTCGAAAAAATCACTTTTGACTTTTTGACTATATTTGAAATCCCCTTTAGAATCCGTTCTCAAAGAAACAGTCCTTTATTTTATCCTAATGCACAGATATCATGTAAAAGAATCGTCCAGACGGATTCAGAAACGATCAAATCGGATTATTTCCTTTGAAATATCGCATACGAAATTTGTCACGAATATAATAATTCTTTTACTTCATACAAAAAACTGAAAATAAGAGATATTGTTATTAATCCTCTACTTTTAGTTACGTGAAATAACTGTAGATACAGTTTAAAATTTAGAAGGATGTAATATTGATTTGTAAATAAGAAATCAATTTTAAATTAATAATGGAAACCATGCCTCTGATATATTAGTTTTTACATGCTGCAGTAATTTTAAGTAAGATATTCGAGCATTCTAAATGCATACTACAGCAGGAAGAGGAAGCAAAAATTACCTTTCTTTGAAAGATATGGTTAACTTTTTAATACGTGTTTTAAGTTATCTTTAAATACAGCAGGGAAATAGTTATTTAATTTACAAAATTGATTCAAAATTTGTCACTTCCATTAAATATAAGGAATAAATTTAAGATCGAATAACACTTTTATCCGCTTGACGCTGAAAACTGGCAAATTTCCAACAAACTATTCAGTAATCCCACAAATAATAGGATTCTTTTCAGCTGAATTAAAAATATAGAGGAAACTGGAGAGTAATGGAATAGGATAAGATACTTGCATCAAATTGCTACAAAAGTAGGTAGCAATTTTACCTTTTTTTCTTGTTGCAAGTTTTGAAGAGTGCGGTTCGATTTTAACAATTATTTTTCAAAAGTAAATGGAAATGATAGAGGAGCATATTTATCTAATTTTACTTTTTGGGGTGCATTAAATATTATTAATAGGAATATTAATGGTTTGTATGGGGCTCGAACAATAAGCCAGTGTCAATGATGGTTCTAGAAATTTGGATCCGGAAACTAGAGCCTAGAAGGCGAGCCTTTAGTAGTTAGTTTTTCCCGGAAGGTCTGCAGAGACAAGGATATCCGGCAAACCCTGGTGGAATAAAATGCTATGGTAATTTTTGATCTAGCAAAGTGCGCAAGATAGTAGATTTCATATTAAAAAACGGGATTAATCATCTTAACGCACTTCGAATTTCTCTGGCATTTATGAAAACATTTGTTATCTGGCTATATTAATATATGCACATATACTTTTAGATCCAAACAAAAACAAAGATCCGGTGGTTTTTACTGAATCTTTATTTCATGTACAAACTCAGAGATAACATTGAAAATAAAATAAAGAAAATAAAGTTGCTTAACATTGACAATCCGTGGTTTCTACGCGTTAGTTATTCTTTAAGAACTAATGCTATTACGATCAATTGATTCTGTATCATAGCTTGTGTAAGATTGATATGTCAATGAAAATTATTGCTATCGATTAAGAAAGATTGTAAGTTTTCTTCTAAATTCGTAAAAGATACGTAATTGTTCTAATTACTCCATAATTACATAAACTTAACATGGAAGAAGCCTGAACTCCCGTAGTTTATTACGGAGAGGATTAGAATCCATTTTCCTTGGACAGTAAGGCACTTTATCTGAGCGCTGTTCTCCTTTACATAAATTAATAGGTCACTTATAGCTGATTAAACTCTAAAACACATCACCATCAAATATTCAGGAGCGAATAAAAATATTAAAGCAATCTCTATGATACGCCAACAGAATACTTGAAACTTCTCTAAAATTATCAATGATTTCCTCTGTTGAAGATAAAAGAAATTAATGATATCGCAGGCAATCAAAAAAACAAAAGAACCGAAAGTATTATAAGAAACGATGATTCACATCTGCAAGTTGCTTATCAAATATATCTTCATAGAGCGCTAGTGTCAAGATAAAAACAATACAGAACATTTAAAAGAAGAAACAAGCATTCTTTACAGTTTCATTGACTGTTGGTTCAGACAGATAGAAACATCATCCCTGCTTCATCGAATTCAACATCTGAACTCAAATTATGATACCGGAAGATATCTGATGACATGAGATTTGAAGTGCAACAGAGAAAGGAAATACACAGTTTAAATTCGCAGACTTGCTTTGGGATTATAACTAGAAACTATTTTGCAGGAGAAATAAGCGCATTCCACGAATTGAATGTAACGCCATCTAAAGCAAAATGAAATTAAGAAGTTGTTATGAATATTTTACATAGATGAAATTTCTATGTATTCAGAATGCGTCTGGAGAGAAATGGAGTCTAAATAATGGTATGATATCATGCAAATGAATGACAAGCCTCATATTTAAATTACATTTCTCCAAGTGTTTTCCACTGATAATTCACAGCTTAAGCGCTTTTCGAGTCAAAGTAATTTTTATGTCACTCAAGTATGATTTAGTAAATTTTTAATAAGGACTGCAGTTGTCCGCTTAGAAGCAAGACACAAAATTATGTAAATAGCAAGACGAATATGGGAAGCCATGACAACGTCACAGATATCAGAAAAAGAACTTCATTTAGAGTAGCTCAGTCTACAGCTCTCACTTTTGCATCTCAACAAATTGCCTAAAAAGCATAATGATAATGCATTTTCACTTCACTGATTTCATAACAGAAGAATACATATGTAAAATAGCACACAAAAGATTTTACTTGAATGTTGAGGCAGTATTCCTGTGTTTTCTTAACTGATGAGTCAAAGCAGAATTTAACACATCATCTTAAAGTTAATATCTCAGTCTAATGTTTACATAAGGAAAGACGTATGCACGCGAAATATTTCTATCAAAATTAAGAAATTTAATCATTATAGAAGTGCAGCTTGACAGCATTGAAGGAATTTTGTTCAAATGACATAAATGCTCTTACGTGTTCGAAATACGGTAAGTGTCTGATTAGTGATATCGACCCGCACGTGGATATGAAATTCATTTTAAGCATGGAAACATGTGTCTGCTTCAAGCAGTTCTAGTTTTAGTGCTTTTACTATGAACCAGGACCACCGAGACAATGCGATGATTAACCAAATCTCCTTCATTGAATTCCGCTAAGAAATTATGCCACAGTTTTGGAAAACAATTTATATACCGAAATTCCATCTGCGGATTTTAATACACTGTTCGACATTGAAAATGCAACACCAAGAAAGAGTGGTCATAAATTTAAGCAAATTTTAGAGTAGACGCACGTCACTGAGTTATGCGAATGATGTGAAGTGCGCAGCTCTCCGACGCACGTGAAGTAAGATATAAGGGAAGGAACGTGCAGAACGGGCAATATTCGTGTCGTTATTTCTGCCAGACGAATTATCGAAGAAAGCTGGTTTTTGTCCCGGAGAATACGTGTAATAGGAAAGAATGCCAGGCTGCCGTCAACGAAAGCACTTCCAGCAGATAGACGATTTTACGAGGGATATGGTGATCTGACTGAGAAGGGCGAGTTGGTCCTTACGTCAAATCGCAGTTGATACACACATGAATGCGAGCACGGTGCATCGGCTATGGCGAACATAGTTGGAACAAGGGATTGTGGGAAGGAGGAGGGGTGCAGGTGTAAACGTCCATGGTGTAACCAGAGTGACGTCAGCACGCGTGGATCGACGCATCCGCCGACAAGTTGTGGCGGGCGGCACAAGTGACTTGCGGGACCTGGGTGTTCCCGTGTCGACGAGTGCCATGTCCCGTCGATTGGTTGAACGGGGCCTGCACTCACGGCGTCTGTTAAGAAGACTGCCATTGACCCCACAGCATAGACGCCAAAGTTTAGAATGATGCCGGACTGGAGCGATGTGGATGAAAGAATGGCAAAACGTCGTGTTCCTAGATGAGACACACTTCTGTTTATCCAGTGACAGTTGCCACATAGGTGTATGGCGTCGACGTGGAGACAGATCTAATCCGGCAGTAACTGTGGAACGCCCAACCGCGAGATCAATTTGGCATAAAGGTTTGGGGCGGTATTGCCTACGATTCCAGGTCACCTCTAGTTCGTATTCAGGGAACTATGACGGCCCAACGATACTTGGATAATGTGCTGCGGCTGGTGGCAATCCCCTGCCTTCAGGGGCTGCCTAATGCAATTTATCAGCAGGATAACGCCTACCACACAGCGCTCGCATCTGCCAACATGCTCTGCAAGGTATACAGATGCTTCCCTGGCCACCGTACTCTCCCGATGTGTCACCAATCGAACATGTGTGGGATGTGATTGGACGCCGTTTGCAGACTCTGCCCCTGCCTCGTTCAGAAGACGAACTGTGGCAAATGGTTGAAAGGGAATGGAGAGTCATCCCTCAGGACACCATCCGCACTCTTATTGTATCTATACCTAGACGTGTTTCTTCGTGCATCGCTGTCCGCGGGGGTCCTACATCCTACTGAGCCGACGCCGTTCTCGCTCTGTATTCTGACTATCATTTTTAAATAAAGATTACTTATTGCTGCTTGCTGTCTCTGTCTTTTTTACCAAATTTCATCACTTTCTTACCACTCCTTCTTGGTGTTGCATTTTCAGTGTCCAGCAGTGTATATTGAAGGATTAGAACTTAGTCTTCGAATGTCTAATTCTTAATTTGAAAAGACTCTCGAACTGCGTTTTGTTATGCATGCCCGAATTAGGAGTGACCGCATTTCTATCAATACTAGAATATATGCGTGAATTAGCCTATATGCTGTATTTACGAACATACGTTTTTGCTAGTTTGGGTTATTTGAATATGGCAAAGCATATGAGAACTTCCTGCCTAAGAAGAGGGCTGTTTTTTGTGAAGAAAATTCTAAGAGAAAATCATTCCTCACGAAAGTCCTCCAGGAAGACATCCCTCCTCTTGCATAGGTAACCCTCTAATGCTTTGAGGTAATCAAGTAAATTAAACCAATTTTTCATATGTAAACTAGATTCCGGGCATTAACAACCGTATATCATTATTTATGTGACCATATAAATGTATTTATCCTTCATGAATTTTCAGTCCAAGTAGTTTTTTGTCCACATACAGGCTTTCTTCAGTGTACAATGCGTCTGTATTATCAGTGAAAGCATAAACAAAACTACGAGACAGATTAAGCGATGAAATCATTAAAACTGGATGGTAAATCAAGTACATGTTGAAAGAAAACACAAGATTACAGTATCATTGGATATAGACAACGTAATAAAATGCAAAATAAAACAAATAAAATTACAGAAGCTGGTACAAAAATGTGAGTTTAAAAGAACAGAAAGTAGAAGATAGTCTAATAGAGATCGTAAATATAACACAAGTTATTGGGAGGAAACAATTACGAATGAAAATAGATGTTAATGTGGAGAAAATAGATGAATAAAATGAAGCAACTTCAAATTTAATCGTAAATAATATGAGAAAGACATTATATGAGAGGTTACAATACTTGTTTTTGAAACAAAAATGGTTAATGGAAATAAGTTATGTAACTGACTATAGAAACCTTCCTTAGAAAATATAAATTTGAAGGGGCCCTTTGAGGAGCCCTCAAATCCTAACCAGCATGGAGACCCAGAATTACTTAAACCGGTCCTGCTTAAGTACGACTTTCATATTAAGCTCACGCTGCAAGTCTGAAATGCCAAATTTAGACGTCTACGAATGTGAAATTCTTAATTTCTGTTTACTGACTTGTTTTATTGGACATAATCATATTAAAATAATAAAACCGGAAAAGTGGTTTTACATATATTGCCACTTTTTAAAACATTTTGCTCATTTTACTATTTTATTTACTTATGCAATACATATTTCCAATTAAGAGAAATATTTGCTGCAATATTTGTACGCGAGTGAGCCAGTGAAATATTTTTTAACCTCTGTGTTGAGTAATTAAAATCTTTTTTGTTAAATTAAATAAGTCTTAACATGGCGATAATAAACTATGAAGTGTTATCCTAGCAAAGATTTGTTGAAACGGAACTGTTGAAATAACTAGGACAATTTCTCAAAATTGTCTTAATTATTTCAACAGTTCCGTTTAAATGATAGCAGATTGGTTTTTTTCCCTGCAAGAGTGAATTTTAAACTAGCAGGTAAACCACACTTGTTCCTTATAAATCAGTTTCAGATATTAAAGGATACAAAGATTATTCTGCAATTTATTAAACTGTTACACTGTTTTCTTTCTTATTTTTTTCTTTAAATATCGTGTTACCTTTATGAAACTTTAATGGTAAACTCTTCGAATTGTTGAATGCGACTTGAAATTTTAGGATTTCAATTTTCTTTCTTTCTTTCTTTCTTTTAATTCTATATTTATTTTATTTTTATGCTTTTTAAATATACTTCTTTTTATAGCTCTTCAGGTGTTCTAGTACATAATATGCAAACACAAGTAATTAAAAAATATTACAACAACATTTTTGTTTAAGCTGAACTCGTACTGTCTCAGAAATGCAATTTAAATTTAATATATGACAACTTTACGTTTTTTATCTGAACAAAAGTGTACAAGAAATTTACACATTTTTTCGGTTGTTAATGCTAACTGATGATTGAGTGAAGTGGCGAAAGAAAGAATCCGAATACTTTTCATACTAAAATTTTCAGTTTTAAATTGTGAAATAGTTTTAAGTAAATAAGAATTTTCAGGCGTTTAATTTAAAGATTTCTCAAAATTAGTTTAACAAAATATTCTCAAAATTTAAATGTCATATTTTTCATTTCCCTGCGAAGTTTAATTAAATTCTTATAACGTATGTTTGGCATACACAAATTTTGCTTTTTTTATTGTTATTTTTTCCTGAAAAATTCAATAGTTGGTTGTGACATTAAAAGAAAAATTATTCTTTATTACTGCGACAGGAGAAACTTCCGCAAATCTTTGATATGGAGGATCAATGCTAATTGTTAAACTCTTTCATGTCTAGTTCTCAGCTGTTCGCAATTAATTAACTATGCAAAAAAGCAAAACATGCTGTCGAAATTATATTTTAAACGAAAGAAATCTGTACCGATTCATCAACACGGTTTGAAAGCATGAAACGTGGTGTTAGTAGAATTAATGCACTAAATAAATATACAAATTTACTTGTGTAAGTGATTATTGTTTCTTTTACCAAGTAACAGAAATGAGAAATGATAGATCTTTATTTTTTCCCAATTTCTGTTTAGTTTAACAGAACACAAGCAGCAAAAAAATTAAAGAAATTACAAAATTACACTTGAGTAAATAATGCTGCAATAATTTATCGATGAAATCTACCATTAAAACATTTAAATCCATTGCATGTGATGGTTGATACAGAAAGGAAACCTAAGAATGCGTTATTGAGAGACGTAAGTAGGATTTAGAATTTAGCGAAATATCAGATAATTCTGAAAATTTTGAACATGAAATAGTGGTATATTCGGTATTATAAATGTGCTATATAAGTCGGATGTTTAGTCATTAGCGTTTGAAAAAGAAACGGAAATTCAGAATGAATTGACACTGGTAATTAGGCTTGATAAGCAGTTTATTATATAAATATTGTTTAAACACTGAGTGAAACTAAAAAGGGTTTTAAAAGTAAGGTTTCAAACTTATATTAAACTGCAACTGATTGCTTTTTACACTACCATTTTCAAAGGATGTTGCAGTTTACACAATATCATCTTTTGTTCCTTTCAATGAAATTGCATAACATCAGTTAGTCTAAAATTAGATCAACATTACAAACTGATGCTATAATTTGGTTTCTCCTTTAATCGTTTTATTGAGGAATCTTAATGTTTGATTTTACTAAACGTTTTGGCTTTCGATGAAGACTTGGATGAAAAGAAGAAAGCTGGTAGCTGGAAGACACATATTCAGATTTAAAGCATAGCATAAGGTATTACAAATATAGGACATTTTCTCGAGTTTTGTAAATTTAATCAGACCACCTGAAAATTGTCTCATCTTAATTCAATTTGTTTTGTCTTGGAGATTCAAAGATGTCATTTCATGCATGTTCTCATGTCGGAACTTCTTATATTCGTGTCACAAACTATGAGCGGGTTACAGCATTTCCAAGATCAAAACAGAGAGCTGAATCTCTATGATTGGACGCTAAAATTTCAAGATCATTCAAATTAAGTCTATAAAGAATAAAACACTCTCGAATATGTGATGACCACACATAGTATTTATGTAATTTTACAGAAAAAGCAGCAACAGCAACAAATAATTTCTTCTTTTATATCAGACAAATAAAATCACTTATTGGAAACTAGAGTGAGATTCGTCTCAAAATTTTCGAATTCCACAGATTTAGTATTGACTATGTGTAAGACTATGTGTAGGTAATCTGGCTTTCCTAGCGCACTTTGTGAGTTTTCCAAATTCCTTTTGTTTTCGCAAAGTCCTCATCTGCCTCCTTTTGTTGCTTGTTTTTTACGATTCAAATGTTTTCAGAGTTTTAAGTAGAAATACAATTAATAAGCTACTTCGTTGACTTTTTTCACCATTTTACTCAATAAGAGCAAATTTTACAATAAAGTTTTCCTTTTTGGAAAACAATTAAGAAAAACGAGCGGAAAAAGTTTAAGATAAACCTTTATGGGAGCTGCCGTCGGCTCGTAGGTTTGGCTGAATACTTTTTGCGAAACTTATTCTCAAACTCTTTGCACTTATGGAATGAATTCGGTATTATTCGGGGAAAAGCCTATTCGTCAGTCTCAAAACACACGCTAAGATGTGAAAAAATTTGTCTGTATGCCTGCCTAGGAAGGATTTGATATGCAAAAAGACAATAGAAGAAAAGATTGTTGTATGAGGGCTGGCACGATACTCAACACAGGAGTGGCATACCCTCTTAGGCACGTCTTTATTAGTCTTCATTATTCAATGCGATGTGAAACATAAAAAGCAGCTCTGTTCTGTTCAATTGGAGTACATATCTAAAAAAAGCCAGCATCATTGAAAACGCATTTGTCGGTGTTCACAGGCGAAGGATTGTTGACTTGTTTAGGATTATAACTATCTATTCCGACCTGTGAGTAGTCGACTCCGAACCTTCTTTGGGCCAGTCGTCACTCCTCCCTTATCTGTTGGCTTTGGCTTACTAACATTTTGCACAAATCATTTAAGTAGAAATTGGTGCAATTGAATTGATTGGACGGAATCAAAGCATCATCCGGGTGCTCAGTTGTGATGTTCTGCAGCTCAGGCTATTCATTCACTGCACGCGAAAATTTAATCATTTGCATGTTACAATAAAAGATATTTGCACTCGTAATTTCGTTGCAGTTTCGTTTAGTTCACATTAAGCTGCTTGGCTCTGCCTTTTTCTTTAATTCAGGAAAAATGTTCAAAAACGAAAAACTGTAATTCCATATGTCCCTATAATGTATTTTTATATGTTTACTAAATGTCTCATTTTTATAGCAACTGTGTCTCATTTATTTCATCTTAAGAAATTACAAAAAGGCATCTAGCATACTGTATATATTGCCCTCGACATTTTGCCATAACAGCCTTGAAGGAGCAAGCCTTTTACAATGAAAATAAAAGATTTCATCTAAGTTTCCGCATTTGAATCGAATGAAACATTTGAATACAAAACAAGCAGCTTATTTTTAGATGAATAATTAACAGCAGTTATGGCCACACAATTATATCTCTTATCAGAAGAGATGCAAATGAGCACATGTTAAAGAACATTCGTTTCTTCTGACTATAACTGCAAAGCTATCTTATTTGAAGAAAAGATTATCATTATCTTAATTTTAGATTTCCTGAGCCCAGCAACGAATCTTTAATCATAAGCTAAATTACTAAAAATTAAATGTAATTATGAGAATATATTATTGAGCTCTGTAGTTTTATTTTCTTCTTAATCCAAATAAAAAACAAAAAACAATCACTTACTTTGTGCACATAATTGTTCCCTTATTTACTGTTTCTCGATCTAAAGCTATAAACTGAACAAAGAGTATTTAATAAAAGCGACCGGTGAGAAATCCTGGTGTACTATTATGAAGCTGTTTAACTAATTTTAATCAAATTATAATTTTTGTATATCAAAGGTTTAAGCGTTACAAGCGGTACTTTGATAGGAAAAGAATACTTTGAGGAGAACTATATTCAAAGATTTTCATAGTCTCTGTCTGGTAAGGGAGAAAAATCACGAATTCTGAGATAGTGTTTTAGGAATTTCCTTATATTGCATAACAAATTTATTTTACGTTTGATACCTTTCCTGAATCTTTCAACTTCCCTTAATATTTTCTCGCCAGGATGTAAATTTAAATTAAGTGACGCAGTATTTAAACGGGTGAATATCTGAGTTTATTCAGAGCGTGTTTTCGCTAGCCAGCACACCTTTCTTTGCTATCTCGCTGTTACGCTAGTAAGCCTCTTGACCATTTCGGATTATCGTCACGCCTGTTAGGTTTTGTCAGTCAACCTATTAGGTGAAATTTAACGTGTTAATCCAACACTTTTATTTTAGATTCGACTTGAATTATATTCTACATTTAAGTTTTCACCAAAAGTTGACTTTTTTGTAAAGCACAAAGATCATGAGTTTCTATTAAATTTTGAATTAATAAAGGGTTAATTTCACTCTTCTTCTGCGCTGGTAATTCATTTACGCCTGTACGAGAATTCGCCAGCTTCATTGTAGGACTACTTCTAGTTTATGTGGAATAACAGAGACAGATCTTACACTGTAAGGTATATTTTAATTTTATAACAGTTATTTTAATTTGGAAAATCTTTCCTATCAATTCTTGTTTCCGCTTACAACTTCGTACCAGAATGAGATTTTAGAATCGCGTTGAATGCAAATAAGTTACAAAAAGTATTTAAGGAAGGTTCAACTTATAAGGTATTTCTCTTGCCTTCCTCGCACGCTTTCGTGGTGTAGTGCATTTTGATATTCGTCGGCTAGTTTAAATTAAAGGAGCAACTACGTTAGGTACTTGTTTTTAGCTTCAGCTAAGTCTCCTTTAGTTAGTTATAGTTTAGTTTCTTGTTCCTTTTTCTGCATTAAAGTCCGAGTAGAGGCTTCCTGTAAGTTCGATAAATTATTCTTATTTGAGTAAAATAAAGGGTATTTTAGGCTTCTCGAGTCTACGGTTTAGTTGTTTCAATAAAGCGCGTAAGTCGCTACACAGTTCACTAGGTTCCTCGACGTTCATCTTAGAAAAAAAGAGTGAGGAACCTTACAATAGCCTGTAGATGGCTTCTCTTTCGGCAGTGTTTTGTCTATTACTGTGATTAAAGTACATTAATACCAACCAGTCTAGTATATTATTCGATGAGATAGACTGCACAACTGTGCTGAAGCATATTCAGAGCTAAAAGTTTGAAAAATATTAACAGTAAGTAAATCTCTCCTGAAAAGATTTAATATTTGATAGAACTTAGATAGAAATGTGATAGAAAATAGACCTGATAGAGGACGAATTAATTATATTTGATATATATTTCATCATTGAAAAAATCAAAGGCAACTACTCAGAAAATATATTCCTTAAGAAAATTAGTAACGCATTTTATAACTAATTTTATTACTAACAACATGTACTACTCATACTTATCGCATGATTTTCAAAGATGTGTATTGGATTATAAAATTTCTTATCAAATCTTTATAGGTATATTTAGATTGAAATATCTAGAAAGAGATTTTTTCCCTAGAAACATATATACAGGGTGTTTATAAAGTCCCGAACCCATTTTGATGTTTAATAACTCATAAAATAATAAAGATAAATTAAAATTAATAATATAAATGGTTAGATAGACTCAAAACGTTTCATGACTCTTGTCAATGAACTTCCACGTGTGACCCATTCGTCGCACGGAGAATACCAAGTCGATATTCAATTTCACGCCAGGTACCGGCAAGCCTGTCGGCATCCAAAGAGGCTATTCTGGCTTTTAGGTCATCAATGTTCGACACTCTCCTCCTGTAAACGTTGTCCTTTACAAATCCCCAAAGGAAAAGGTCCAGCAGCGTTATATCACGTGATCTGGGTGTCCAAGGAATTAGGCTTCTCACCCAATCCATCTTCCTGTAAAATGGTCATTCAAAGAACTACGAACGATGATACCCCAATGAAGTGGTGCACCATATTGTTGCAAAAAGACATGTGGCTGAAGTCTTCTAGTTGTGGAAATGCGAAGTTTTCCAACATGTCTAAGTATACGACTGATGAGATCGTCTTTTCTGTAAAAAGGAAAGGCCCAATGACTCGGTCGTGCATTAGTCCACACCCCACATTTACCTTTGGGGAAATGTGCCTCACGTTATTCATGGGGGTTTTCAGATCATAATTATAATTAATAAGCCTTTAATAAGCAGACGTTATTTAGAAAAATACAGATATTTAGACTGGAAAATGAAATTATCTGAAATTAACCACACGCGCAGACGATATTTACAAAAGTAAAGATATTCAAACTTGAAAAGGAAAATATATAAGTTATTCCATCAATAAATGCCATAAGTTTGTTTATATCCTTATTATTTTATGAGTTATTAAACATCAAAATGGATCCGGGACTTTATAAACACTCTGTATTTAAAAGTGTACCCTGCCACTTTCATAAATTCGGATAGCAAACAATAATAATTCGTTAATCCAATACCATACATCCTTGGCATAACTATGTTTCATGTTTTCAGAGCAGGATTCAATTTTGGTCATGTAATTGCAGGTATAATAATGAAAAAATACGAAGTAACAGTTCTTTAAAATAAATTAACTAGAGCAAATTTTTTATAAAAGTTACTTATAAATGAATTTACATTTATTTATAAATGAATATCTCCGCACATTTATTTATAAATGAATATCTCCGGCTGTTTAAGATCGAGTTTCTATTTTCTAAAGCGCAAACTCAGTGTGTCATAGCAATATTTATTTCATATCATAACATCACAGCAATATTTTATTCAAATATTTCATTCAAATTCTATAATCGTTCCTGGTTGGCATCTTTCCATGTCTTAAAATCGAGAAATCTTGAATAGTTCTCAGTTAATTTCAAAGCGTTTAAATTGCCTATTACAGCATATTTCTCCTACTTCAGAGCATTTGGTACTTCTACGAATAACTTAGAATATCGACTCTGGCATCTGAACTACGCAACAGTATATGGCAAAGAAATCTAAACTTTGGAAATACATTTGAGCTTCACCTTAGCAGACATTCACGTAAGTCAAATTTCTGTCCGTTATCAAGGAATGTGCACTAAATAGTAACGTTTCGCTTTTCTGATTCGAGAACTGGTGACTAAAGAAACATTCGTTGAAGGGGAGTGGGAGTTTTGTCAATAGAGAATCGACTATAAATGTATTATAATTGTCTCTTGTTAGATGTCTTTTCCATTCTCGATCATGTACTTGCGCCTCTATTTCATGATTCCTGATAAAGGCGTCAGCGTACGTTCAGCTGTATTTCTCTTTATTGTTAGGCGAAATGCATTTCACATTTTCTATGAAAGAATAATGTTTTGTAAAGTGTGTTTACGACAATCAGACTTTATGACATGAAATAAATAAATTTTCAGTATGCTAAAGAAATTACTAAAAATCAGTAAATTTCTAAAGCAGTTCTAAAGTGCATAAGTGAAATCATGTTACAATCAATATAGTCCCAGATATCCGAGTCCTTAAGAGAGGGTGATGTTTACGAGAGTAGCAACAGACGTGGATCCAATATCCAATAATCCAAGACTTTGTAAGCCTTTGATACGGCCAGAAGTAACAGGAAGTCTTCCATTGACCTACACCTGCAGTTATTGGAACTCTTAGAAAAAAGTTTTTCGTAGGAGAGTTGTGTGTATATGAAGCATTTTTTATCCTTTTCATCTTCAGTTATCTTCAATACTTAGTTCTCACTGGATGTTTTGTACGAATGCCAGTGTGATCAATTTATTGCCAGATGGATGATTGGTTTGTATGGGTCTGAAACGAGTAGTTTCATTTTTGTGCTTTTTTTCGTTTTTCTTTTATCTTTTTCGATACAATTCCTTTTTGGCTATTGAATATGAACTTAAGTTCCTTAAGGAGGAAAGCTGCTCTTTCAGTATTGCTTTCCAAATAACATACAAATTTGGAAGTTTGTATTACATTAAAACAAAATTAAATGATTGAAAAAGGAAATTAAAGTACGTGATGTTCGTTAAATAAGCAAAGAATAACAAAGAAAATCTCTCTTAATGAAGAGATAAATCCAGTGAAATAGAAATTCAGGTTTCAGGAATACTAGTCATTTGGATCGCTTAGCATTCTTAGTAAAACTCGGATTTTTATAATAGATTTAAGTGCTTATAATTTATTTCACTTCCTTAAATACATGATGCAAAAAGATATTTTATTATCATTGTTCAAAATTTGCTCCTATGGGACCAAGGTCATGGTCTATAACTGAGACCGTGGATAAATTCATAAAATGTGTCAATATTCCAAATACTGTTTCTGCGTTCTTTGATTTAAGTAATTCAAAACGTTTTTCCACTGCAAATATCAATCTGGCTGTCTATATCACAAATATTAGTTAATTCGAGGAACAAAACAGAATTCTCAAATAAGCTGATAGTTTGTTTAAATGGCCAGACATAGGGAACGTAAAGGGAACGTAATGCATTTGTCTGGAACAGCCGTTTCCAATGGATCATT
Organism: Stegodyphus mimosarum; assembly: GCA_000611955.2. Classification (NCBI taxonomy): domain Eukaryota; kingdom Metazoa; phylum Arthropoda; class Arachnida; order Araneae; family Eresidae; genus Stegodyphus; species Stegodyphus mimosarum. The sequence goes on from KK116426.1 coordinate 47,856, forward strand.
CAGTTCATTATTCGAGTAGAAACGTGTGGGGAACGGCCCATTTTGTACCCGCAAGGCATTAAAGTTTTAACAGAAATCTAACTAAAAAATCCCATTAAAGTTTTAACAGAGAACACCTGGAAGACGAATCCGAAGGTTTACAATTCTCTTCCCCTTACCTTAGGAAGTCTACCTCAAAGGCAGCCCTTCACTTAGGCAGATAGCCGTCGAGTGATTTGCCATACTCAAATAAACCAAACTAAATCAAATCTTTTTCCTCTACCACTAAGAGGTTCAAAAGTACTTATCTGATTGTTTTAAATCTAAAACCAGCGGTTTCCAGCGGACTCGGTATAGAGTTAGTGGGTCTATAACGATCAAGAGGCCGATTGGGGTTTGATAGCCCAATATGCAGCAGCAGTCGATCGGCATAATCGAGACCCACTGATTATAAACCTGATATTTTATTGTTAATTGATATGCAGAGTTATCACATAAATAAGTCAAGTATTATTCAAAATATATAGATCGCAAATCTTTTAATTTAAAAATCATCCGAGAGAAATATCCCAAAATATAAGTTACTACCAGTTCAACATTTTTGACGTTGCTACATGAATGTATATGTAACAGGAAAATAAAATTTCAGAATGTGTTTAAATTTCATTTTATTTATGTTGGAAAGAGTTTTACTGTTTATTTCAAAACAGAAAACAATTTCGACTTTCTTTTACATTCAAAATTGCATACAAGTTACACCAGAAAAAGTCGCTTTAATAAACATTATAACCGAGTATCATCTCTTGCGTTTGCTACTGAAGTTTAGTTGCGCTTCAGTTTAGCCAAGAATATAATTCATTCTGTCAAGGAATTTTAGCAAAGAGTAGTTAGATTGTTGCTTGGTTTAACCTTACAGTACTAATACAGTTAATAAAAATCATTTCATACAATTTATTAGATTTGTCAACTTTGAGAATTCTTAGGAGCTGAAAATAAATTAATATTATTAAGTAAAACAGTACCAATGACCTTATATTTACTTCTGTCTCAGTTCTTAAAAATTAAATTTATCTTTTAATATATGTTGAAGAAGCAAACATTACATAATTTGTGACTTTTCAGTTCTTCACAGTTTGTAACTGAATTTAAATAAATAACTAAGTAACTTCATTTTATACAATTAAATTGCTTTTTCAAGTGTTCCCTTGTAAATGTTTATTACTTACAGCTTACAAAAATTTAATTTGCTAATTTTATACTGTAGCAGTCAGAGATAATTAAAAGTATAATTTTGACGCCTTGTAAACGAGCGGTCAATGTCTAAAACGTTTCTCATTTGAAACCTCGTTCTCCTTCATAACTAAAATGATAGACTGTAATTCGTCAAAAAGATTGATTGACTGAGAGATATTCACTCTCCCCAGTCACGTTTAGTCGAAATTCAACCAATTAAAGATACTTCGTTCGTTTTGTTCTGCTGGTTTAAGTGATATGACTTTGATTGCGTGACCTCGAACGTCCCACGGTCGATTCTGGGCTGAGATAGGTTTATTAGCTTCCAAAATCCTTTCACACAAACTTCTATTTTCAAACTTTCAATTTAACAAAGGTGTCTTAACTCCATTCCTAGAATCTTTGCTTTCTTTGTAAGAATATACGCGATTATACTATTTGATATTTATTTTTTGGTCACAAATGTTGCATAAGAAAAGTTACTGAGACATTTTTGATGTTTAGATTCCAACTGCATGTTGCATTAATATACAACTCATTTTTATTTTACTCAGCATTGGCTTAACTATGGCATATGAGTAACGTTTTAATTTCACCCTGCCCTAAGAAATTTTACTTAAAATGTGAGTGTACACTATGCGTTAAAAGTTTTGGCGCTAGTAAAGAGTAACTTATATATTTGAAAGTATGCTTATATTTCCCATAGCGGTTTTCCAGAAACTGAAGAATCATCTTTTCTTACGATAATTGCTGACGAGCAAGGATTATATTTTTTGCCCTTTCTTTAAGAATGCATTCAGAAAAATCCAGCAGAAAGGCGTAAAAACAGAGTAATATCACTTGGAGTTAGAGGTTTCAACAATCTGTTCATTTAATCCAATCATAAGTTGTTAAGGGAGTCTAAATTATGATCTTTTAGAAAAATAATAAAAATTATGATTTAACACACCCCTTCTTCCTTCATACTCTTAAATTGACTACTGCGAATGCATTTAAATCTTACTAAATTACGAAAAAATTATAACAAAATTTAGTAAGCTATCTCTTACGACAATGTGTTTTAATAAATTTTAGGTTAATCTGAAATATGTAGAAAGAAATATTACTTTACTTTTATTCCTGAAATAAATATTTTAATGCAATGATTATAGTATGCTTATCTAGATATCTTTGATGTTTTGAAAAATAGCTATCTACCTTCAAATTCATAATAATATTTTTGATAATAGAATTAATTGGATAATAGAATTAATTTTTAAACAGTACGATCTACGAAGATTTCTCAAAACGAATTTTAAGTTTTCGTTTACTTTCTTCTGTTAATTTACATGCATAATATAAGACACGTTCTGCACAATATATACCGTATGTGCACCTTCATTGAGAAAGAAAATGATTTTCTTCAAGGACATAGCTTTAGATTTTACTATACTAGGACATTTTTAATGAACTTTTTCCTTTCCTAAACATACAAACATCATACATAAGAATGGCAATTGGAAACATTAAAAAAATATTTTATGCTGTGCAAATTAAATGTACAGTCTAATTTTAGCAGTTTTTTGACATAGTTTTCTTTAAAAATATAAGTTATTGCAGTTCTCGATATAGTCTCTTCAACCATTATAAGGATTGTTCTAAATTTGGAGTTCTAATTATTTCAAGAAATAATTATAAAAATTCACTCTTCTTGAAAATTTTTGCTTATATATCGTAATGTATATTTTACAGTCCTTGTCTTAAGACTTTTATAAAAATTGCTGTATTCAATACGAAATCAAAATATTTCTGTTACATATTTATGAAATGCTATTTAAATTAATTATTTACCCCTATAAAACAAATCACATTGTCTTATTGTAAATTATTGCAAAATGTACTTTAGAAAATAATAAGTAGAGAACTGACAAAGCAAACTTTGATGATAACTGGACAAGTCCTCTACAAGCGAATCAGCGTATCTACTTACTGATGGCTATGGGAGCTTAAATACAGTAGGACATAAAACCTTCTGTTTCTTAGGTAACTGGTCTTTAACATTGTATAAATTATATCAAAGTTTCTGTTTATGATTTATGGCCATAAAAGTGGTCAAATTACGTAATTGAAATTTTAAAAAAATAAATATACAAGTTCAAATTCAGATTAAGATGAATAACTTGTATATTCAAGTTAGGTTTTACACATTTAGTGGATAAAATTTTACATTACACAATAAGATGGGTGTATATATGTAAGGTATCACTTTGGGCAAATAATATGTCTAGAGAAATCTGACTAGTGAAACATTCAGCAAGTTCAAAGCCATAGCTGCCATCTGACTGACCTAAATTTCCATTCTAGTACAGGAAATGTTGCCTAAAGAGCTTCATAAAATGCGACACCTTTAAATATTCTTCTCGTGGCTAGTTTGTCATAGCTACTGAGTCACCGAGATTCACTAAATGTTCTCCCGAAGATTGGTTCGTTTGAAAGTCCAAAAGAAAAGCTTTTCATCGAATATCTTTGGGCAACACAAAACCAGATAAATTCTGACATATCTAAATAGACGAAAGAACTGTTCGAATAACTCGCTGACTGTGTTTGGAATTCGAATCATTAGTATTCCTTTCACATCTTAAGACAGCCTTTCAATGTCCACACAAGCACGAAAAGTAATTTTCTTGGCTTGGTATTTGTGATTCCAGGGACGACATGTTTCTGTTAGTACAATCATCTCATCCAACCGGAAGATAAAAGAAAAGTTCTCTTGAGTAATATTTTTAGTTATTTTTATGAAACAGGTGAATAATTTTAGAAGACATTATTAAAAAAGTCATGAAAAATACTAAAGTACGCACCGCACGCTCATCGGAACCAGAAATACACTGAGTCACGGCCTGATTATGAGAAGTCTAAAACAAATTAATTAATTAATTAAAATAAATAAATGCATTCATTTCAGGTACCACATTTAGGAAAATATTCTAACAGAATCTAAAATTAACTAAACGAAATCGGGACAAATATTTGCTTCAAATCCGGAACTCACTTGCGAATACAAGGGCAGAACCAACTAATATTCCAGAAAGATCTGATGGAATTTATCTAATAACTATTAAACTAAAATAGAATACTTTTATAATAAAAATATAGGGTATGTTCAAATAGAAAAATGCATTAAAACATTACGTGTAAAAAGTGTAAATAATACTACATCGTCATTAGAGTTTTGCATAGGGAAGTTGAGGTCTCCAAACAGAACTTAGCAATTAAAAATTTCTATCAAAATACATTCAAAATGAGAAAAATTTGTTGAATTCGTTTTCAAAAATGATTCTAAAATCAGGTGTATGCAATAAATAGTTAAACTGGAAGGAGACGTGGAATAACTTCGCTTAACAGGTATCGTAAAAATAAAATGGCTTGATTGCAGTTATTATCGGTACTGATAATGTTATCCTACGATATTGCAAATTTCGCAGTGTGCTCGGCTCAATAATAATGTTAACTTAAAGACACTTCACGTGAAAAAACTTCAAGTGAGATGCCCAAAGGCGAAATGTTAGCAAATTTTGAAGAAAGGAAAGCATTTTCTACTAAGTTTGAGAGATCAACCGGTGTCCTAGTGAATTGGAATATAAGATTACACTTAAAGTAGAGATACAAATAGATACACAAAATACAAGCAGGAAATTCAAAGAAAGACAAAAAATAACTATATGCAATGTATACAAATACTGGAGTGCATGCGTAGAATTTACATTTCAATGCAATCCTATCCATGCCTTTTAGGTCGAGATATCGTGCAAGGCACAACGTATCCGGCTCTGGGACTTAGTGTTGAGAAGGCACATAACGTAGAGCAGTCTGCTCGCTCAATAAGGAAGGCAAAAGTGGAGAAGAGGGGGTGACCAGGTGTCGCAAGATTTGCATCCAAGCCAAAAAGATAGCAAATGAAAAGCGTCACAGAGCAAAAACTCAAAGTAAAATTTACAAATGTAATGTCTCAGCGACAGCTGTGCGTGAAAATGTGAAAAAATATAGGCACAAGACAATCATTATAAACTACATGTGAGGAATATAATAAAGTTATAATATCATGGAAAATATTAATAAAATATAAGACAACATATGTACAATGAAATAAAAAGTTAATATGTACAAGCACAGCGTATAAAGATGTACTAGGTTGGAAAATTTGAGTCACGGTTGAGGTAAAGTGCAAGAGGTCTAATATCACATTCTTCTACAAAAATCACATAATAAAAACGTTGAAGTTATTTAAATGAGTGCAGTTTGTGGCATTATTGAAGAAATTCTCATTCTCTCTCTGGAAGAAATTTACTACATATTAAATTGTTTAAGCCCTTATGTAAGATATCGTTAGAAACATAAAAATGTTCATTTGTAATTGTGCACAAAAGTCTGTTTTGCGTAATTTACAACTTCGATAGATCTTTTCTTTTACATGCTACCCAGTTGACTAAGCGTACTAAAAGATGGGTCTGATTACAACAATATAAATGTGTCTCTTCTTTAATAAATCCAGGCTCGAAAAACTTCCTAATAGAGGAGTTAGTTTCCCTTTAAGTGGGGTTTTGATGAACTTCCCGGGGACAAATAGAGTTGCGACTTCTGAACATTGATAGCAGTGCTGCATTTAACACACCAATTTTGCACATGTGTCATCACACCTTGTGGCTTGCGTACAGCGAGATCAGCTCTCATTGACTTAACTGGTAACGCAGTACGTTCGCGTAGCAACCTAAGAAGTAATTGTTATCTATGCATGATTTCGGAAAATCAGCAACATAACAAAGGGAATATAACGGTCCTAGTCCCGAACCCTGGGGCACGCTAACATTAATCTCTTACTGTAGGAAGTATCTTTTCCAACGGAGAAAAAAATCTTTCCGAATCTGATAATGGAATAAATATGTTGAATGATTTTTCAGCTGAAATTGAGGAAAATTAAATTATAGATAAGCCTCTCATGCCAGACGCGGTAGAAACCTTTCGCTGCGTCGAGCATGAGTAAGAGAACGCATTGTTTGTTATGATTAGCATCTCCAATAAATTCAGTTAGCCTGACAAATTGTTTCGTGATGGAAAGGTTTAATCTAAAAGCACATTGTTCAACTACCAGCTTGTCAAGATAGGTTTGCATCCTGCAGATTACAATCCTTTCAGAGAGTTTACACAAACCAGGCAGAAAACTATCGAGCCTCTAGCTCTGGTTTGTAATATCTTTCCCAGGCTTAGGCAATAAGATGACTTTATGATGTTTACAAAGCTTAGAGATATAAGAATTTTCAAAACATTCTTTTAGAATCCCAGTGTATTTGCTAATGATATTTGCAGGCAAGTTCTTTATAACAGTGTCCGTGATCTCATGATATTTTGGGGCTTTCTGAACCTTAAGCCGCTTGATAATTTCCATGATCTCATTAGGTGAAATAAATTCAGGGTGAGTTCTAACTCTAGGACCCTTTAGCCAGTCTTCAATCGAATACTTAAAATTATAGACTAAGCTGTCGTCACAAGGACTGTCATTTGGCGTAAACTGTTTAAGATGCTCCGCAAGAGCATTGATTTTGTTAGCAAGTGCAGTTTTGTGCTCCGTGTAAAAGTGGTTTGTTAACAACAGTCTTTTGCTTACGGGCGAACGACCAGAAGTAGTTATTTGGTTCATTGAAACCAAGAAATTTTCTTCCCTAGTATCCTTTCTGTGTAGAGTGATGCTATTCTGAATATCCTTATTTAATTTCAGGTCTTTTTTAGCTTTGGCATCTAGGTAAGATTCCACATTTTTCTGATTTTATTTCGCTGCTTAATTTGTTCTCGCATATAGCGAGGAAACCTGCCTGCGTGTTGTTCGGCTGGAACTTTGCGTGTAGCTCTGTTATAGGCATCATTAATATAGTTAATGAGTAAGTCGGTGACAATATCAATACCACGAGGCATCCTGAGACTGCAAAATTCAGTAACGCACTCAGTAATGAAGTAATTAAAGAAATTCCAGTATGTAATTTTCTTATATTCAGATTCCACATTTTTAGTCATGCCAAGTGTTACAATGATCTTACGTGGCCTGACATCATTTCCTGTTTTACCTCAAGGAAATACATATCATTGAAAGAATCAAGACTAAGATATCCTTTCATGGGGATTATACGGTAAATATGTATGCTCAGATAGAGAACAGAAATAAACTGTATAGTTTATTATGAAATGGAGGAGCTTCTTCACGTTCCTGTTGATTCTTCTGCAACTCCATTCGTAGTTTTTAGCCTTCATCGCTAGCTAAAATAATGAGAACGACTTAGGAAAAGCGAGCAAATATATAGGTGAAACATTTTCATCTACAGGAAACAAAAGTGCTGACTGTTTGAAATTGAATGTGTCTTTAGCGAGATGCAGACAGATCCTTATGAAGGTGCTCGTTCGTCGTCGCTGACGCACAAAGGCTTGAAACGGTCAGGGCACATCGGGACAACCTTGAGGATGCATAGGCAAGTAACATCATGGTCATTTTTGCTGGTAGATCAAGTCAAAAGACAAATGTGTGCTCTTGTTCTCCCATGGAAGATGAACTATCGTCTCGAATACCAGATTTGAAAATTAATCGAAGAGGAATTGTTATTAGAATAAATAATGGAATCAATTAAAAATGAATATATATTAGATAATAAGATGATCAATTAAAAAAATTTACAGATTGAAAATTTAAAAAATTACTGTGCATCAAATAGCTAAAAGCAATGACACATAAAATAATTAAAAATACTAAAGGAAAATTGATGCTATCCCAAGTATGTGATTTCAGAGGCCGTTGCCACAAAAAAAAAATTCGTCGTTGCAACAAAATAAAGCTTAAAAAATATCATTGTTGCCACTAAAACAAAAGTTTAAAAAAATATTATTTCATTCAAACGCGTCTACGCCATTTCCTTCTCCCGAACAGAAGCGCTTACAATTCATATGGATGCTTCCGAAGTTGAAACCTTAACAAGAGGCATGTTTGCATGTAAGACTGAAAAATCTAATACAGGACATTATTTGTTTTGCAAAGCTAGATAAGTTGTTCAAGGATACCAGTTGACATGTGACTGTGAATGATGAAGTATTTGCTGCTACAACCACGTCAGCTGCTTTGAGGAAATTTCTTACTGCAAGAAGATAAAATTCATCCAAACGAGAGATTATAATATCAAATCAGCGTATGTAAGGGACACATAATGTATGGCATATCCATGAAAAAACCTCCCAAGTTTGAAGAAGGTGATAAAAAGAAAATTTGAAAGCGTATGATGAACTTGAATGGGTTAAAATATATGGATAGAAAACTACAGGATGTTTACTTAGTGAAGACTGGTCCATATCATCGTAAATGTGAATTGTATGATTGCTGGAGCAGGCAAAGAATATTTACTCGCAATTTTAGAATTCGAAATCGGGGCAAAAATTGCAGTATGAAATTTTAGGAAATCTTCACTACTAAAGCACACATTTTGAACGTGATGTGATAATTTTTACATAGAACAATCAAGCTACATTTCAAAATCCTAAAAGTGATTGTAAGACAAATTAGTTTCCTAGTCATTTAGAACACTTTAAAATAAAGGAAACATTCAAAAGCTTTGAGAAAAGTTGACGAATAAAAAAAGGCAATATTATCTTTATTTTTACATAGCTTTTAATATCAGACCACACACAACAGCTACTGCGTCTACCTTAGCTAGAAAAGTAACTGAAGCCGACTGCATGGGCATATAATTTTATATTATTTAAAATGATATTTACCATTATGTTCAAAATGGTGAGTCTACATGGTAGATACTAAAAGGGCAATGATGTTATTTCAGAGTAAATACGTGAATATTTTGGACTCTTGAGAACTTACTTTATTGCTGGGAAAGGGACTTAATTATTCAATCGGTACTCTGTGCATTGTGTTAAGATATCACTTATTCACAAGACTTGAAAAAAATATTTTTTTGGCATCAACCTGTTCAACCTGTGGCGCAACTTCCTGTTCTGCCGGAATATCATATCCAAGAATCAAGAACAATACATTAATTGAAAAGGTTTTCTTTGCGGTGTTTAATATGAAGAAGCTACAATGACACGACGCACATAAATACACAGAGAACATTAGTTATTTGTGTACACCCACTTATGTTTCGTTCACTTGGGATAAGTACATAAGCAGACATTAAAGAGAAGTTCTTACTAGGGCATTATGAGAGTTCATCCTAATGAAAAGATGCATTATTAAAAAAATGCATTAAATGTTTCCTTTTATGAAGAAACTATTTGAGGGATTAGGTCGCTATTATCATTGTTGAATGAAGAAAGAAATAAACAAATCTTAATGTTCATTTACACAAGCATGGGATTCATGTTCTCACAAAGATGCTGAAGTAATTATGAAGAGATACAAAGAATACTTTTAAGATTATGATCAGTTGTTAAAAATTCTTCTAAGCAGAAATACAGTAAAATAATTATACTTAATACATACTATTCATGTAGAGAAACAAAAATCTAATCAGCTTACAAGGTCGTTTTAAATATATTAGTAGGAATGTTAAATGGAAATTTAAGAAATCGATAATTATTAAACAGATATAATTTGATCAGTGTAATATTAAGGGAACAATATAGATTATAAATTCTAATAAACGTGCATTACTATAATTTTCTTTAAAAATGAAACTATTATAGATGCTAATTCATTAAATAGATTCTACTAATGAAAGTGTATGTTTGGTTATATGTAATATTCACCTAAATTTAATAGATATATATTTAGCCTATATTCCCATATTTTTGTATTGAAAACTATGACTCGAAAAAAAATAGATTTATTGCATTTCAGGAATTGGAGTAATATATTTGCCATTCTGGTCAGAGCGATTGTACATTTATTTTCTCTAGTACTTCAAATAATCATAATAATTTCATTATGTTAAGATTCTCTGAAAGTAATTCAACTAATTGATATTTGGGTTAGTTTTATAATTTTAAATATTTTTCCAAATTCCCAAGTATCCTTTTAGCATTTAAAATTCCATTGGATTTATGAGTATCTTTAAATATATTTGCAAGGATTACAAAAGAAAGAAAATGTTAGAATCGTTATAATTTGAAGCAAGCAAACGTATTTACACGTGCATTATACTTTTATCGTTAAGAATAGAAGCTGAGCATTAAGCTGAAATGGATTTTGAAGTAAATATGTCATTAATAGTGTTCTTTGCTTTAATGTGAAAGTTCATTTGCATTAATATAAGTCTGATAATTCGTAGAAGACTCTGTCATAAATGATTTATCGAAATCGCCAAGTGCAATAAAATCTGTATTATAGAAGTTTTGAAATTTATTATTGCTATTTCAGTATGCCGCTTAAATCTACGTCCTTAATTAGCATACAATTAACAAATGAAATAATAATTAACAGACAAAGTTAAGTCAAAAGCATTGACATTTTGTAAACAGCATGCTTTACAATTTTCATTATAAAATAATTGTTGTTGAAAGGGGTATATTCTCATACTCTTGTACCTTAGGCAGTCAAACCTTTGAAAACATGCAGTTGAATGGACCAAAAGAATATTCGATCAATCGGAAATCTGAGTTAATGAGAAATTTAGTAAATTACAACTAAAAGCACTTAGGATCCTGATACGTTTGCATCTGCATATCAAACAAAGCAAGGTCTTTTCCGTAGTAATGGGAACAATAATTTTGATACGTAAGAGATCCCGAAAATAATTTGCATTAAGAAATTTGTTACTGTAAATTTTTCGATAATATTATTTTTAAAAAAATGTAACGAAAATAGATTCTATTTATTTTTGTTATATTCTTTTAACATAATATAAAACATAAAATAAACATAAATTTCTCTGAAAATGAAATGTTCAATAATATGAAACTATACTGTTCTGGTAAAGAATATATGCCAATTTGAGTGTTTTAATAAACTTAAAAATAATTACTTATATAACTACTCTGATAGAAATGATATAACTATTCTTTTAAGTTTGCGATTTTGCGTTTAATCACTCTGAATGTCCGTTTCACGTTTCAAATTGTTGCCACCAAATTTTATGGCCATGTATTATGTTTGAAGAAATTAAATAATGAAGAATCTGCATAAATGTATGTTGTTTCTCTCATTGTGATAAAACGATGGTATCTAAAGCCATCAAATTTTGAATAACGTACGTTTCCACCCGAATGTGGGCATTGGGAAGCACAAATTTGAAATTTGTTTTATTATCGATTTCACATTTCGTAAAACTTTAACCAATTTTTGATGAACAAACTCAAGGATTTCAAAACGAGCCATGGCATCGTTGTACAAAAACAAAAACAAACAAAATTTTTTTTTTACCTCCAGCGTTGATACTGAGTATTGGAAATTCTAAAGATATGCTCAATTTAAAATTATTTTGCGATATTGCTCTTAAACTGAATTTTATGGTTTAAGTGCAAAGCAAATGATATTTAATAAATAAAGGTAACACACAAAAAGCAAAAATAAACTCCCCTTTGGACGTAATTTAAAATCTGAAACCTTTCAAATTTTTTTTATTATGTATTTTTCAAAAACGTGTTTTTGTTTTATTATTGTGTGACGTTTGTAACTATATTTCTTTTCCTGTGTGGCAACAACGCCATATTCTTCGATTTCTTCTTTTGGATGTGTGCCAAGTTTGATGGCGTTTTAAGCGAGAGCATCGATTGATTGTGTAAATGAAACATGTTGTTTCAGAACGTTCTTTCTCATAAAATATGTAAAATAAATATTTTGTTTTCTGAACTCGGATTATGCAAATGTTATTTAGTTCTCAACATATCCTTACACTGCTAAGCGAATAATCGCCTGAGTGTGTGAACAGAGACGGAAGACTCAAGAAGCGTTTATTTCTCAAAATAAATATGAACAGAGGCAACTCCTAACTCAAAGCAAAGCCTCCAATTGTTGTTGAACTCAAATTAATATGAATTTAATCTTAACTAAAGCTTAACCCTGCTGTTCTGTTCGAGTCTATATGACCCAAAATAAAATGTATACGTTCATGAAAAAATATAGTACAGGGATATTTTAATGAAACCTGTTGGCATTGTTGGTAAATAGTATAAATATATACTCCTAGAGGGATTTATATTTTTTTGCATTTCGAAGGCATATTTTTCAATTTGTACTTAATGTATCGTTTGGCTCAGTATGACCCACTGCTGTTATGTATTACTTATTTCAGTTGTGATTTAAATTGTTTTAAAGGTAATGATTTAATTTATTTTGCTTCAGACTTAAAGTTTAATTTGTTTTAATTTTTTGTAGTTGAACTTAAGTTTCTTTGGCTTGTTTAAAAGTAATTGTAGTCATTTAATTTGTTCTCTTGACAGTTTTGATTAACGCTGATTTTAAGTTGCTTGTGTAATTAATTTTTCTTCTTTACTTTTGGTTGGTTAACTATTTAAATTCTGTTTAGTTAATTATTATTTTTCTTAACTTTGGTTGTTAATGTTAATCTCTTGATAGGTTGATCCTTAAGGTCAATTTTTTTTAAAGTTGTTACACAGGTTGGTGTTTAAAGTTAATTTAAGTTTTAATTTCTCTTATGCCCCCTTTTCTGCTAAATTTGGGATCCATATTTTCTGACTTTGGTGGTCGTTTTGGTGTTGTGGAGAATATATAAAAATTTTCATACTTGATTATTGTATTTTAACTGAAGTAATTTTTATTTC
>KK116426.1:71124-147715 GCA_000611955.2 Stegodyphus mimosarum
TGGTACGTCACAATGACGAGAGTGTAAGAGAGTGATATATAAGGATTTCACGCAAAGAAGTAAAATTGTTCGCAGGCGCTTTATAAGCATCTCAGTGCAATAACTGAATAGTTATGACACAAAGGACGCATTTGAATGATTATTTTTTACGTGGTAGAATTATCGGCCGTCTGGAATGTGGGCATATCCAACTGGAAGTATCAGACGAACTTGGAATTGCCCTGAGTGTGTTCTCCAGGCTTTGGCAACAATTCCTAAGATGATGGTAATGTTAGTAGACGTTACAGCACAGGTCGTCCCAGAGTTACAACGCCGAATGAGGACCGGCATTTGGCAGTTACTGCCAAAAGAAACAGGCGAAGCACAGCCTCAGACCTGTCCCGTTAGCTCTCTTCAGCCATTGGTACGACAATTTCAAGGCAGACCGTGTACAGACGCTTAGGGCAGATTGGTCTATATGCTCGTAGACCTATCAGATGCGTTCCACTTACTGCAACTCACTGTCGCCTGCTGTTAGCCTGGAGTGGAGAGCGTGCATTGTGGACACCGCAACAGTGGGCTTGTGTGATGTTTTTCGACGAGTCCAGGTTTAGCTTGCAGTCTGATTCTCACCGGACTTTCATATGGAGAGCTCCAGGTACCCGTTACCGCCAAGAAAACATCATTGAACGACACCGTTCCAGTGGTGCAGGAGTACTCGTTTGGGGTGGAATTATTCTGGGTTCCAGAACTGACCTACATGTTCAAATTGGAACCATGACGAGCCAAATCTATCCGGACGTCATTCTGGAACAACATGTACATTTGTTTCGGGGCGCCATGGGCGCACAATTTGTGTTTATGGATGACAACGCCCGTCCTCACCGTGCAAACTTCGTAAGCGAATGCCTTCAATCGGAGGATATCACCCGTATGGACTGGCCAGCATTCTCACCCGACTTGAGTCCAGTACAGCACGTGTGGGACATGCTTGGCCGACGAGTTGCAGCCCGTCAACCTCCTCCTACATGGCTACCGGATCTTCGGAGAGCATTGCTTTTTGAGTTCTGTAATATCCCCCAAGATGAGATTTATAATTTGATACTCAGCATGCCTAGGCGTTGTACGGACTATATTGCATCGTCTGGGAGACATACAATGTATTAACAATCATACCAACCATGTAATATTGATTTTTTGTAAATAGGTTTTTTTGTAATTTGTTCCAGGGAGAAAAAATCGCTATTTTTTTTAATAATATCAAATATATAGCATCTTTTTTTGCTCTTTACCTTTTGTTTAATAAATAAGCTTTACAAATAAGTCAAATTTGTTTTGCTTCTAACTCTTCCTTTGCATGATTTTACATTATTCTTAATTTATGGACATGAGTGTTGTTGGCCGCTAAATCTCAATTAAGTCGGCGAAGCTAATGTGGAGTTTAAAGTATGGCCGAGCGTAGCAATAGCTTAGAGATAGAGGTAGCCAAACGCAAACGCGCGCTAGTCAGGAATTTGGGCTCTCTAATGAAGTCTGAAACATCGACTTAAATACTACTCTTACTCATTTGCATTAACCGCGTTTCGGAATATACATTCTGGTAGGAAATTGTAAGCTGAAGCTAGGAGAGACAGGAAAGGTTCATAAACTTAAAATAACTATTATAAAATTAGGATAAACCTTACATCGGTAAGAACACTTAAATAACTACTAAATATTAAATGAGTAAAATAGTTTTCCTAAAAAGAATTCGGTGTATACTTTTCGCTTTAAAACAGACAGTATATACCTGCATCTATGATTAATCACGAAATAAAAGACAGCGACGAATCCGAGATTTGCTCAGTAATTTATTACGATAAAGCCACTTGAGGATTTCATTTGGAAACGGTTCTTTGAAAAATTAGATGGCATTGCAGTACACTTGGGAAAAATCACATGATTTCTCATGCAATCAGTTGCTTTCAGGAATTAAACTAGAAGGAAACAGTTGCTGCACTTTCCTTTTTCATTTGTTCCTGACTGTGATAAACAGATCAACACCTCATAATTACTTTAATTAATCCTGTAGAGATTTGCACATCATTTAGCGGCTTATGAAATTTTGATATTTAGAGATGGAACCTTTTTATTTTTAGAAGTATTCAGTAACTGATTATAAATCATGGAATAAAGATGTGTAGTTTAATTACTTTTTATCGGTTAGTGAAATATGCTAAGTTTCTTGTGATAATGACACACGCCTTGCATTATTGCTCTTCCTTTTTTTTGTAATTACTATTTGAATGACTAAAAGAAAGCATGCTGAAGTTTTAAAATAGTCTCAATGAAAATGGAATATGCAACTAAACAAATTTTAATGAAATTTGACATCCAACATAGCACACATACTAACAGAATATTCTCAAAAATTGTAGTTATTTAATATATATCTTCCCTGAATCTATTACCACGCTACTTTAATTCTAAGATAAAAGTGCCTGTTGTTTAAAATGAAAGGCTTAGCAAATAAATTGAGGCATAAAATTTTTATTTTCAAAACTGTCTAAGGAAACTATTTATAATCAAGTTTTGTAATCTCTTATGGCATATTTTATGGCAAAAAAAATCTTTCATAATCTAATTTTCCCAATAGTTCTTTAAATTCTTTTCTGGTTGGATCAATGCCCTCAATCTATTTGCTACGGATTAAACGAAACTAAAATTTCCGTCGCATATACTGGGGAGCGATATAAAATCATTGAAGGCTTTCCTGCTATGAATATTTATACACCTGCTGCTTCCTTAAAAAATAAAACCGTTAAAGGCCGGACCGCATAATGCATGTTGAAGAACGAATATCCCCCCTTATTTAAAAATTGCCAATGTAATGCCTTGTGACAACTACCGTGCATAAACAGCGATATATTTTACTACATAAATATTTCATGCTTATGCGCGGTTCCACACCTTGCGAACACACGCGGGGACCAATGGATAAATTAAGTGTGGCCGAGTCTTATACACTGAAAACCATTTTGCAGTTATGGATGTGTCATTAAGTCCACGGAGATTTTCTGCCCGATTGCTCGTTCGCTTTACCCCGTTCAAGATTTGCATTTCAGGGTTCTTGGAGGGAGCGGTCCCCAAAGAGGACGAGCAACGGCATTTATCATCATTCTGAGATATCTGAGGAATATGTTAAAGATGTTTCTCGCCTGCTAGCTCCACTGACTCTAATGACGTGTCGCTGCATCCGAATAATGTGCAGAATTAATTTCATTTCTTTATGTAGCGTCTGGCTTCGGTTCTCCAAAGGCAAAGGTGTCTTTTAAAAGTTTCCTTGCGAATACGTCATCATTTTTGTGAATGAATTATTTCATGGCCTTCAAGAAAATATATGTGCGTATTTGCATAATGATGCCAAAACGTAATTCGAGTCTAGCTTTTGTTCCTGCAGAAAATTCATGAAGAAAATTATCCCATGCATTACTGTTTCAGGCTTGTAAAACCTTCAGAATTAGAATTAATTTATATTAGAATTATTAGCATGTATTATATTCATTGTTTTGATGTGCATTTTAGATGAAAGTAAAACATATTTTAGCTTCACATTTAAATTTTAAAATTCCGTATTATTTGTTTTCTGCATTTATTTTCATTCAGGTTTTAAGAGCAGAAAAAAGGTCAAACTTTTGTTCCCATTCATTTTAATATTTAATAGTACACAAAACTTTTAGTAATCTGCAAGGTTTATATAAATTTATAATCAGTGGTGAATTAAATATTTAATTTATTTAGTTTTGCAACAGACATTGAAGTTTTGGGGATATTCTAACAACCTAAAGAAATGTCACAATAATATGTTTATTTTTTCAAACTGACAGTTGAAAATATTCCACTCTATTTATATATCACAAAATACTATTTTTTAAACTCTTAAAATGAAGAGTCATTCAATGCTAATAAATCAAAGGAACTCATTAGAAGGTAATTATAACATTTTGTGTGAGAAATACGTTTTGTATGTGTCTTATGACACAAACAAAATATTCCAGAATATTTCTAGAATTTTGCAATAATTTTGCAATATTTTAGAAAGTGAAATAGGCATTCAATACAGTCACAATTACGTAGACCTCTAGTCCTGTTATCCAGGCCGAGGTAGTTAAAAAGTTTGAAATAGTGTATTTACATGAGTACTGCGTGAGGAAACTAATAAGTGTTCTTATTTTGCACTATAGCATAACAGCTGCTAATGTGTGTGACCTACGCAAATTCTATTATGGTTGTTTTTTTAATTTGATCTTACATTAAAAAAGAGCAATTAAAATTAGTTTTAGTAGATCGGATCTTCGAGTCAATTAGTCAAACTAATAGTGAAAAGAAAAAGAAAAAAGGATTTTATCAGCTTTTGATTTGGTTGCACTTTGTTGAAGGCAACAAATCCAATATTACATATTATTTATTAAAGTTTTGTTATTAACGAGAATAATTATAATGTCGGTTTTAGTTTATTTAAAATTCAACATTGCCAAAATCTAACTTCCATTTCTAAGCCTTAACCTGCAAAATCCTAATTTGCATTTCTTTCTCCAAGAGGGAACGTGCTTTGGAAATGAAAGTTGGACTGTTCCACTTCCAAAACAAGATTTTTTCTCTATGGTTCCTAGATTAATTTTGTTCATCAGAAGTAAATGCTGCTTCAGAAATAACATTTTAATAAACTAGCAAGAAAAAATGAAATTAAAAGTGTTTAGAGACATTAGTTATTTCGAAACAGGAGACATGAAAAATAAGCACGTTCTCCGGGACTTGAACTTCAGACCTCTCGACTACGCGCCGAGTGTGCTGGCCATTACACCGTGAAGACATGTTGAGAAGGCGGGAGAAATACCTTATAAGTGCGACTAATCTTTCTTTCCTCTCCACTAGCCTGTGCGTTTTAAAACGATTAGGTTTAACGTTTTTCACCTAGAACAGCAGACAGTAGCTCCAAAGTTTAAAATTACTGAATTAAATAAATAACATAAGTTATCTGACTCGAACGCTTTTAGTAAAATTTATGAAATTTAAACTTTTCCATGGACTTCCTGCAAAGTCCAATCTTGTTAATTGACATGCAGGACTCATCTTGAACGTAATTTACTGTAATAATTTACTGAACTTAAGTGACTTTTATCTGATGAGAGACCAAAATTTCAAATTTAAGATGGGTATAGAAGATTTATCCTTCAAATAAAAGCATTAGATTTATACTAGAGCATTCCTAAAAATGGGAATTTAAAAGGATACTCCCATGTGAGCATCCTTTACTTCTAAATCTAATTTACTTCTAAATCTTCAAAAATTATAAATATTTTCAAAATACGAAATTTATAAAAAAATTAACAATAAAATAAATATAAAAATTAATAATTTATAATTTCAAAAATTATAAAACTATTTCATGTTTTGTAGGCCTCTGAACAAGAAGGCTAGATGAAAAGACAGTTTATATAAATATTTTAAGGAAGTCTCAACATAAACGGCAAACGTTGTTAAGTAAATATTTTGAAAGTTTAAATTTTGCGCTTAAATTGGCCATTGTAATTTTTACTGTGCACTGATGCGATATAATAATCTAGAATTTAAATTTTTTTAACATTTTTTTAATTTTTCAAATTCTTTTACATTTAAAATTTTTTCGTAATTTTTCTTTTTAAATTTTCAAGCGCTGAATTAGCGTCTGCGGAATCTGCTGACTCGTTGAGAGTGGATGTAAATATTTTTGCTTAGAACATTTTTTTTATTTCTATAATTCTTTTTTTGCTCAAAAATGGGAACCATGTATGAGTTCAGTACTCCTTAATTGTTCAGCTTTTGATTTCTTTAGTTATTACCCCTTGACTTGTCAGTCTGAAATATTAAAATATGAGTAATCTATACCCATTTTCATAATTAAAAAAAATTGAATTCCTAAAAAAAGTCTTTCTTTATCCTTATCTTTCAATTTGCGCAATACTTCACACCTAAATTTAATAGTTTTTCTAAGTTTTCTTCATATTAAATGTCAGATAATTTTTTTCCAGGGTAGTATAACCTTTATCTCTTCAATGTTTTAAAAATTACGCTTTTTAGTGTATATATATTTATATCAATGGGTCTGCTGGTGCCATTCATTATTACAAAATTAATTATCGTGTCCTGTAAATTCCGCAAAATTGAAAAATATGGTTAAAGTGAAGTAAATATTTCACTGAAAATTTTGCAAGATATCAAGATTAGGAAAGTTCATTCGAAATTAACATAATATGAAATGAAAATTAATATAAAAATATCTGAAGAGGTTCTGATTTTAACGATAGCCCAAAAGGGTTCAAATAAATTTTTATATGATTTATTAGTAGAAATTATCAATAGAAGTGGCCCAGGTGGAAGGATATTAGACGAATGTGCATTGATAGTAATTTAGCCTATATCTTCTGCATGTTTAAGAAGTGAAAAAGATATGTAATGTAATTCTATAAAAATTAAGTTATTATGAAATAGCATAATCAGTTACTTTATGATTTATAGCTTTACTGTCACTTCTTTTCCCGTTTCTTCACCAGAATGCAATTAATTTGGGTATTTACGTCGAGGGTACTAGATTGTAACTCCCAGAATGTTTCTGTCGTAGCGCGTGCACTTTACGTATAAAAGCTCTGATAGCCTAAATTACTTGGCTTTTCATTGTTACTCTCGAATATTTGAATACTTACTAATATACTACTCGAATATTTGAATACTCTAAGCAAAAATATTTACATCAACTTTGCGTTAATTTGAATTGTGTAGTCTTTATTACTAGTTATATATATATATATTAAATTTTCAATTGACTGTTACTTTAAATTGTCTCGCCAAAATACTGACTGAGTTTGTTAAGCACGAGGCGCGCTTTTCTGCTAAATTTCTGATATTAAAAAAGGTTCATTTTTAATGTTTCAAAACTTTTTCTCTATCTTCAGAGTAAGCAATCATTCACTACAAGTCTATTAGGAGTCTCGAGACTAATTTATTCTATTATAAGAAAGTCAGTCTGTATAAATATTTAATGTTTTTAATTAGGTATTGATTTAAATGTTTTTTTATTTTAATCAATAAGTTTAAAAAGTAAAAAAAGAACATTTATAAGAAACGCATCTATTGCTATTGAATAGTTTAGTTTGTTAATTAATCACAGACAGATTAAATGTGAAAGAATTATATCTTACGTTTTTTCGAATGGCAACATATTCGAAGGAAAAATGAAACAATGAAGAATAATACGAATAGTAATATAGAATATACATAATAATATGGAATTAATAACAAATTATTCTACAATAAATACAAACAAATGCGTAAAATCGATATTTATGTTTACACAAGCTTACAACAATAATATCACGGGTGTTTCGATGGTATGAAGATAGCTTTTCCCTTTTTTTTAACTCGGCTTATTTGGTTATCGATTACGTTTTGATCATTAGTATTTTTCTTAGGATTCTCTGGAAACTATTTTTCCTGAACTGGAACAAATTACCTGTGTATGATTGTTCGCAGAGTTGATATTCAGGCATTTGCTCTTGAAATAGTACCACAGCCAGACATATCGCCAGACAAATTCAAAGCTCCACACCATTGGTTGGATGGCTTCCTTCAGTTATATCATTTGTCTCGAACAAGATCGATAACACTGTTCAAACTGGAAGATGCTGAAGTGATTAAACGTTCACTTGCATTCACGTGTTTCGTTAATGTCATCGATTTCTTTAAACACCATATCTTAAACATGGTTGCTATCGATCAACTGCAATGTTTATGGTCAAGAGTCTTAAACTACCATTGATCTGAGAGGTGCCTTTGCGATACACGTTCCCTCCCTAAGAAAGGGCTTGCGTTACATATACTTGGCATTTCAAGGGAAAGTCAGTGAGGAAAGTAGGAAAATCAATGGAGAATCAATAGCATTATTTATTGCAGAAATAATAATCTAAAATCTGGAGGTATTAATATGGCGTACAGGCGCCTCGGTCATCAATGGTTAATATGGTAAATGCCCGAGGCGCCTCAGTCGCCTTGGGAGTCAGGTCGTGACGGTTATAAGAATAATAGTATTATTATCTATAAATACCATTTTTCGTCTGCCTCTGCCCTGTGTTTTCATGCAGCCTATAGAAAGATACAGAAATTTAACTCTTTATAAAAAATGCAAACACTTTCTTTTTCATGGAAATCTTACAAAAATCTTTTAAGCCGAACTTCTGCTTTTGATGCTTCAACAAGACATACAAATTCCATGAAGGTAGTCATTAAAATTAGTCACATACGATTACTTTCTCTAATTTCTCATAAAAACACTGCATGGACATGCAAAGTTATATCTGTACAGACATGGAAAGATATATCTGTTACTATCAGAAGTGCCGTTTTCCTAATCTGCATCCATGTACCAATAAAGGGAGTTGTTTTATCATTGGCATTTCCCAGACACAGTTCAAAATGTTTAATTAGTTTCAAATATTTGGAGAGAATAGTTGCGTAGTTTAGTTCGGTGGGTTTTAATAGATTTCTGTGAAAACTGAAGATATCAGTTGCTTTGTCTGGCCTGATATAGACTGCTAGACAAAATAATGACCTAGATAATTTAAAATACTTTAAAATATATGTACATATGTGTTAAATTATTGACTTTTGAGAAATGCACATTTGTGGTAGCAATATTTCATGCATCATAGATTGGCAAAAAAATTCCTATTTTTACAAGGGACGATTTTTCCTGCAATGAAAACATCATAATGGAAACTATAAGTTGATGTCAATTTCTAATATAGAGGAATATTTTATGCCAAATTAAAAAAAATAAAAAATGTGAGTTTTAATTGAAAATATTACATTTACTGATTCATTTCTTTTAAGCCATTATTAGGTACTTTCTTATATGTAATGCGATTATGTTATGTGTGAAAGACGAAGAAAATGTCATTGATCAACAAAGATTTTTTATTGTCTAAATTTGCTAAAAAGCAATAAGTCCAGTTTTAGTGAGATCTGTAAAATGATCTGCATGATTTTTTCATACAACAGCGTGCAACACTTAAGCAAATTTTCTAATTTAACACATTATTCCACACACACACAACAAAAAAAAACTAGGAGACATGAAATTTATACTACCGAGGAAGAATGCATTATTTAAAGTATTAGGAATGTGTAACAGCAAAACAGTGAATAGGGCGCATACAGTACAGAATGAATACAAAAAGGCATTACTGACAGAATGCCATTGTCACAAAAACCTTTCTGGCAAAAAGGAGAGAATAACAAATCGAAGAGCTGTAGTAAGGGACATGCCCTCCCATAACTCTAATGGTTGAGTTACACTATTTGTAGACACTCAACAGCAGATTATGTAACAATTCTTGGAGTAAGAGCTTTTCAGCAGAAAGCGTTCTTTTATGTTGGCTCGTGATCTATGGAGGAAAGATCGTGCCACCAGGTTCCTCCTGTGGTGTGGTGGCCGAAACTAATACGCAAAACCCCGGTTGTGATACAGGTTTGAAATGGACTTCTAACTCAAGTTCTAACAATAACATGCATTTTAATAAAATATAAACATTAACAATTGCGGTTCATGACAGTGGGGGACTTGGACACATTTGGTCCCATAATTTTAGAAATTTGTTAACAGTAAAATGCGCTATCGCTATTAACATTATACACGAGCAGACATAGTTCTAGAGTGCTAAAATGCCTGTAGCTCGCATATTCACAAAGCCTACAGACCGTTTCTGCTAATGTTTTCTCTGATTGGTTGAAACAGGAAAAGTAGGGTTACAGAATCTTGTGCTTGGCGACTTTTGTTTCACCGCCTTTGCTATTTGTATATCAGCGTGGTACCGAAAAGCGTGTGAAAGTCGGAGAAGGAACCGCAGCTCAACGGTACAGAGTACGAAAAAAAAATTCTTGGACTTCTAGATCGGGGTTTCTAATCCCGTTCGTATCTTTTACCAACTCTCACTACACGGACTTATTTTTGTTTTTATCCTCACCTTATTGAATGGCTTTGTTATTATTGGTTTTCTCGCCTTCGGGTGCAGAGTTAAAAATTTAACACTTTTATTTTCTCTATTTTTGTTAAGGGTAATTTTTTTTTATTTTTATTTACTGGTTTGTACTCTTTGTAGTAGATACTAGTTGCAAGTTTACGATCCAAGATCCCGAAAAGCGTTACAATAGAAAGAGCGTATAATGGAATAAAATATAATTTTAGTTATACTTATTCCTAATTTAAGTAAAAATAATAGGTATCCGACGCCCTTAAATGTTTATGGAATGTTTTCATTCGGTTTATTTTTTAATATTCTTTTATTTGTATAATAAATGCGCTATGTAAATTTACATAACAGACTAACAGAAATGACGAAAAACGCACATATCCCATTTCCATGTAAATACTTTTTCTTGCAAAACAATAATCATACTTTTAACAGTTTAAATTCATTCTTTAACCAAATACAGATGAACTATTAATAAGATCAGCAGGTTATTTAAAATATATTCCACACAATTCCCTTAGCTTTCATTCATAAAATAAAAAAAAATTATCGAATGAAATAAAGGCTGTTTTTCCTCGCTTTACTGGAAAGCCCACAAGGTATGTTTGGCGTTAATTACGAAGACTGCAAGGCGATAACTCACTATTCCAAATATGACCGCCAAGCAGAGATTTCGTCCAATGAGAGCAGACCGTAGGAAAAAGGTCTGTAGGCTTTGTGAATATGCCTGTAGCTCCAGCAGGAAAATCCTGGCTCTTCTCAGAAAACCACCTTACTTCCTCGCTGCCGAATCCTTTTCTAACTTTGCTTCCCTGCTTCGGTACCTACCCAGAGTCATTATTTGCGTCGAACTCCTGGGGGAAGGGGGAAGATTCCTTCACTCGTACATAACAAAGATGTCTACATTCTGACCCTGATGAAAAGATTCCTTCTATCCCTTTGTCTTAACTATATTTTATTGAATTACACGTAGAATTATAGAATTTAGATTTTAGATTTAGTTTATTGATCTTATATTGAATTATTTGTCATGTATTGCATATTGCACAGAATTATTAATATTGAATTGATCATAGGTATTTTTATACATTGCATTGGTATATTTATATTGTTGTAAAATACGTCTTTTTATCCTCAGTATTGTGTTGAAAGTGTTGTTCTTGTGTATTGTAAACAAAATATTGTATTTAATTCGCTTTGGTTATTAAGAACATTGCCTTATAAGCATCATACTATTAAGAATATATATAATACACTTCTTTTTGTACCCTGAGATACGTACTGAATTAATTATTGTATTAATTACTTTACTGAACTAGCAATTGTGTTAAAGTACTGTATGAAAGTTATAGGCAATGTTTTGATTTCATTTTTCATTAAATATTCCATTAAATTGTAAGTAGTATCATAGACGTAGCTTATCGATTTTATACTGTATCATATGTCTTGTATTGCATATTGCATAGAATTATTACCAATGACTTGACAATATGTATTTTTCTACATTACATTTGTCTATATATTGTCGCATACTCTATTTAATTACTCTTAGTATTGTATTGTACCTATTGGTTTTGTGTCTTGTATACTAAGCATTATGTTGATATTAAAAGCATTGCCCTGTAAGCAACATTCTATCCAGATTATAGTTAATGTGCTACTTATTGTATTCTGAGAAGCATGTTAATTTACCTATTGGATCACATATCTTATGTATTTGCAGTACATCATATTATATCGTATAACTGTATTGTATAATATATATATTAAATTGAGAGCGCAGTAGCAGTTTTGTAGTATGTTGCATTGTATTAGTTTGTAGTATTGTTTGTAGTATTGTTGTAGTATGTAGCAGTAGTGGTTTTGTAGTGATGTTTACTCCTTTGGTTTTCTATTGTTATTGCTATATGTATGTGTTTTGTTCTAATTATGTCTATGTGATTATACTATTTATTCAAAACTGGCACTTGCACCTTTGTAATTTTATGCTTTGTCAAAACTGCAAATGTACCCTTTATTTTTTTAGCCCTTCTTTGGCCATGTATTTGTTGCACTTTGACTCAATAAATACTGGGCCCGGGCGGTTGGTGTGATCATGCTTCTGGGGGCTTCTTTGGTCTGTTGGACTGCCACCTAGATGGTCTGGTCGCTGGGTTTCGGTGTATGGTGCGAGGCGCCTGTGTGGCCCATCTGGCTCTAGATAGAGGTGGACGTGTTGCATATGCCAATTAACCATTATGGTAAAGGGATGGTGCACATGTCACCCGTCAACTATCAACTATCCCTTTGTCCGAGAAAAGCTAAAATTCTTTAAGAAGTGAAGAAGATTTTTGGCGTGCCGTTATGATTCGATTACTCCCGCAGAAATACAGCAGTATCAACGATAATTGTTATTTGTGCATGTGCATGAAGGTGTGTACTACACGAGGATACCTGTTTTATGTGTCTCGCTCCAAAATTATGGATATTATGTGCATTTGTCCGTGCTGACCACGTTCAGCAAAAAGGACGTCACTCGTGTCCACCTCCCTGCTGACCCATCGACGGCAAGCTTCCCGCCTGAATCCACGTGGCCGTCCTAGTAAGGCTAAACTTTGCGTGAAATTTTCCAAGTGCCATAGTATTCTTACATAATTTTTCGAAGTCCAGAAATCATTGTGAAAGTGCAAATAATTCACTTCTTGGATAATATACCTTTGAATACCATTGGATCATGACTGCCTAGGTAGGCTTTTAACGTACTTTCCGATTTCATATGTTATTTTGTTCTACCTTTATTTCTTCGACAAGTAACATAGTAACTATCAAAATCGCTGAAAGAACCTTGCATTTGGCCTGCATTTATTAAAACACTCAATCGATTTCGAGGGCATTTACAGGTCCCTCCTCATCAGGAGAACGAAATTTCTAGAAAGGGAAAGCAAACTCAGTAACGGCTTTTTATACTCTCGGGTAGTACCATCCGCGAGGAGACAACGCCATCTATCGGCAAAAATAATAACCAATAATTATGTTAATATAATTTTAAAAGAGTTAGGAAGGACTGGATTGGACTTAAAATCATTCACTAAGCATGCTTAATATTTGTAAATATGAAAAGCCTCAAGAAAATCCAATTCACCAATGGAAGAAGCCTTTTTGGATAATTTTTGCAGATCCAAAGTCAAAATTATGATTAAATTTCCAACTATGATACGTAAAGTGAACTGGTGGACCTTAGAACTTAGAGAAGAACGGAGCAAAGCAAAAGCACTCCAAAGAAAAATGAAAAGTGCCCAAACAGCTGAAGAAAAACAAACAGCATATCTCAAATTCGCCAAACAAAAGGCGAGTTATAAAAGACTTATAATGGAAAGTAAAATTAATTGCTGGCGAAAATTCTGTACTAAAAATTGTGATCCGTGTGGTACCATTTACAAAATCTGCACCAAGGAAATGTTCAAACCGGATCAAATAAACTCCCTCACTCAACAATCCAAAACTTCCCCAATAATGAGGGCGCAACAATTAAAACACTTAACGATATACTAGATGCAGTACTTTTAAAAGATAACCCAGAAGAGGACACTCCAGAACAGAAGAAAATAAGGAATGATACCACCCTTCCAAGCACGGAAAATGACCCACTATTCACAGAAAAGAAGATCAATTCGTTATAAAGAAACTACGAAAGAGAAAGGCGCCAGGACCCGATGGCTTATGTAACATAGTATATCAACTTGTAAACAAAAAGTGTCCCTGCATTATAAAGGACCTATTTAACAAATGTCTGCTATTGAGAGTTTTTCCAGACATCTTTAAAGTAGGTCAGGTTATCCTCTTCAGTAAAAAAGATAAAGACCCTGCAAATCCAGAGGCATATCGCCCTATAAATTTCCTTCCAGCACTGGGAAAGATATTCGAAAGGGCCATAGCTGGAAGTTTAAGGCACCATATTCATAAGAACAAATGCATCAGCAACGAACACTACGGCTTCTCGCCAAACAGATGTACAATACAAACTATAGATGTGGCAGTAGAGGAAATCCAGAAAAACAAAGCTAATAACTTACAGTCCTCCTTTCTCTGCCTGGACTTAAGGATAGCATTCGTCTCCCTGTGGTGGCCTGCAGTCAAACAGGCACTCAGGGATATCGAATGCCCCCAAAATATCTACAGTATCCTTGAAGACTTCCTCAATAACAGGAAGAACACAATCCTACACAACAATAGATTAGTAGAAAGGACACAACAACACGGCTGCCCACAAGAATCATGCCTAAGTGCTGGTCTTTGGAACTTAACATTTAACAAGATCACTTCTCATGTATCGTCCTACCACACCAAAGCCATAGCGTTTGCCGACGAAGCGGCGTTTGTCATCAGCGGAAGAACAAGGGAAATCATGATAAAAAATGTTAATGAAAGCCTCAACGTCTTCAAGAAACTTTGCCAGAAGCAAAAACTTTCACTGTCGACAGAATATTCTCACGCAGTAGTCTTGAATAAACCAGGACAATTGATTACAAAAACTCCAAAATTCACCATCAATGGACAAAGGGTCAAAGTAGTCAAACAGACGAAATTTCTTGGTATCATTATCGTCCAAAATTTAAATTGGATACCCTATCTACAACATATTCAAAACAAAACTGCAACTATCGCCAAAAACATCAGAAGAATGCAGGGATTTGACTGGGGGTTGAGCCCTTCTCTGCAAAAAATTATATTCAAAGCAGTAATTGAAAACATTGCCTCCTTGCCAATTTGGATTTTCCCTCTAAATACAAGAAGAATTTAAAAATTTCAAGCGATTCCAAGGCCATTTCTGCTTATTATTTCAGAGAGCTAGAGAACAACTTCCAATGCAGCCCTGTATGCGCTTACAAAATCCATCCCCTTTTCCTTACAGAAGAAAATATCGCAATCACAGATAGATTCCTCCAGATAAAGAAAGACTCCACAATAGAAGACATCCTATTCGAAACCAAGAACTATGAGCAACCAGAACATCCTTACGAAATTCATCCCGCCATAGAACCAAATAAATATTCATGTTAAATTCAACCACAACGGCAACACCGAAGAAATATTTACAGAGGGCTCTAAAAAGGAAGAAGGAGTTGAATGTGCCTAATAGATCAAATGCGCCAACAGCCAAAAATTCTCAAATATCATCTAAATAGTAATATTACAGTTTCCTAAGCAGAAGCGCTGGCCATCTAAAAAGCAATCACCTATAGTATCAATAATAACTTGCCTGGAGTGAAAATCAAAACAGATTCTTTATCAAGCATACATACAATTGCAAACAAGGCTTACAAATCAGCTATTATCAAGAAATAATCAACTCTTCATTAAGAAACTCCAATTCAAAAATTATTGTTGAATGGCTGAAAGCACATGCAGGGACCTTAGGGAATGAGAAAGCCGACAGATATGCTAAAGAAGCAGCAGGCAATCAAAACTCTATCTCAACAACCATCCCCTTCCCTAAATCCAAAATTTAAAAAAAAATCGTTAAACGAGATACTGATTAAAAGGTGGGAATACTGGTGGCAAAACGCACAACAAGCCAGAAGAGCTTTTAGGTTTATCTCAAGCAACAAAGAGAAGAACGATAGCATAAACCCATACATAAATTGATACATTACCGGGACTTACTTGGCCTACTTCTATGAAAGAACCAGCTCTGAAAGTGAGACATGTGCATGTGGAGATAGTAGCGATCCAGAGCACTACATTTTTTATTGTCTTTTAACAGAGGAACGGCATCTCAAAAAACCAACTCATTACTTGGATCCGTTTTTGAGATATGCAACAGCAAATAAGCACCTTCGAATTAAAATACAAAAAATAACAAATGAACAAATGAATATCGTCGGCAACGCGCTCTACCGATGATATAGAGAAAAATCATAATTCAATGCACGCGAGCTGCAGAAGTGAGATGTGATTGTTGAACTCCCGTTCTGAACTTTTAAAAAAGCTATTTTATGTTATTCTAGATAAAGTTTGGTAGTTTTCATTTATGTTGTTGTGAGGTGTTAATAAATCGCCTTTTTTTTAAAATTAACTCTTAAATGATTAATTGACTGAATTTTCTAAGGATATACTACAAAGTAATTGGCGCCGAACTCGCGGCAGCAATATAGAGTTGCAGAACGCGTTGAATTTACTTTTGTTTTAGGATACTTCATATAGATGTTATGATAGCCATTTTTATTGTCTTATAATTAAAGGAATGGATCTTCTTACACCAGAGATGCATTGATAACATCTACCCCGATGTGTATGATTAAGATAATTAATCTTGACTTAAAACTATTGAACAATATTTGATTATTTATAGTATTAGAATTTTAATTGATACTAAGTTTTGACAAATGTGTGACTTGTAAGTATTATGAACCAGTAATGTTTATTACCAGTTATTGCGAAGTTGATTTTTCTTGTATGACCTAAAGAACTTAAAATTATCAACGATATCTAAGGACTGAAGGACGAATTTAAATACATTTAAAATTTAAACAAGTATAAAATTAGAATATTAGGCTTTAACAGCCATAGTGTGAAATTTAACTGACACATTAAGACTGTGATTAAATTTCGCAAAAGACAAAATATCCTTTTTTCGTAGGGGGAGAAAAGAAGACTTAAAACTTCTTGCCCTTGAACTGGATTTAGTCGTGGCAGACAATCTAAACGTGGTGCAATTAAAAGAACTCATAACGAAATCCGATAATTATGATGAAGAATTAGTGAAAAATATGTTAACTAATATAATAGAAGAAAGACTTGAGAACGAGAAACAAGCAAAATTAGAATGTATTGCTCAAGAAGAAGCTGTTAAGGAAGAGAAATTAGCCAAAGAAAAAGAAGAAGAGCGAGCTTATGAAGTGGAAAGCTTGACACTTCAAGTTGAAGTTCAGAAGACACCTTCTCCATTACAGCAGGTCCTGTTGTTGAGGTTGAAAAAAACCAGTTGGGATCTTGATAGAATTTTACCTAAATATTATCCTAAGGATAATGACATGGCCTTGTTCCTAAACCTTTTAAGAGACAACTGATATTTTTAAAGGTTCCAGAAGAAACTTGGGTTAGTATTTAGTGGGATCGTTAATAACAGAAATTGGAAAATTGATTGCTTGTGAGCCAGAAGAGGAATCAAGAGATTACCAAAATATGAAGAAAATGCTTGTAAAGAGATATAAGCTCGCCGCTGATAAATTCAGACAACTGTTCGCTCTACATCGGAAGAAAGCAGAAAGTACTTGGCGTGATTTCTACTTTGAACTGACCAGTTATTTTGAAAATTGGCTTAGAGAATTAAGCACTACATAATCGAGTTCTTAGCAGCAAAAGGCAAGAGTTATGTGCTCCTATGTAACACAATCCCTCCCAGTTCTTCCCATAACTAGTTATACTATAACTAGCGAAAAGTAAGATAGCGCAAATGGTCTACAGAACTTTGTATAAAGTACATGCTCTATAATATAAATTAAAATTTTAAAATAATGTTACTACACTACAGCATGCGTATTCATAACAGTGATATGTTAATTAGAATTAAATTGGTAGAATTTTTATAATATGGACTTTGGCAAACCATGAGATTGCAACAAAATCGAGCTCTATGTAAAATGCTATATTTATTATGCTATATGTAATGTGCTATATATAATATGTTATATGTAGTATCCTATATATAATATGTATATGTAAAAGAAATTCCTTTCAAAAAATGTAAGCATTACAGAGGTGAATGTAAGAAGTGTAGAATCGCAACCCACAAAATACTGAATCAAAGAAACATGTGTAAACAATCGTAACCCATACGTTTCAACAATATGAACAAATATGTAACTACCATGTAAAATCAACTTTATCACCATGTTGAAGCAATATTCATGTACCACCATGCACAATGTAACCTTTCATAAATAAAACAAATATGTAAAGGATGCACTCGGAATATGCAGACGAGCCCCCAATGCACTGCTGACAGTGGTAGGGCCCGCGGGATAGCGTGACGCGGGCATCTGCTGCTCCAAACTGGGCTTTTCGGGGCAGTTAGTAGGAAGGGACAACACCTGGATCAAATGTCGGTAAATATCTGGTGTTCCCCCTAATTTAGCTATACTTAACCTTTTTTCCCTTGGAGTGACCTTCGAGGCTGCAACCATAATCGTTAACAAAGGCACCTCTTTGCAGTATGACTTTTCCTCTGGTCTGAAAAAGGTACCATCGCATTCGGAAATCATTCATCCTAGACAAAGAACCTCTATGCAAACTTATCGCACTCCTTATAGTAGCCACACAAGTTCTACTGGATGTAAATCACGGCGGCAGCAAGCTGGTCAATGCATTCTGTGGTCAGCATCACTTTCCAGGAGCTCCTCAACAACATTAACCTGTATAACCGTGCATCAAGATAAAAAAAATTATGTCACGATCAAAGATCTTTCGAGAAAAGACGCGCGTGAGAGACGAAAAGTTCTTCACAGTAACGATCTCCAGTAAATGAACCTCTGTCAAAAATCAAAAATTCCATCCGTCCGGTTCATTTTAATGTCTCCCAATAAAAGCACAACAGCACCAAGTCAGTGCGGTCTTTAAGTGATGTTAAAGGTATGAAAACGTCTGTCTGCCTCACTGCATATAAACTGGCTCCGCTAATCGTTTGCTAGATTGAAACGACCATCGCTAAAGAGAGCGTAACTTCATTGATGAGGTGTCCAGTCATTGTGTTATCTATACCAGTGTGAACAGCGGAACCAATAGGCTGTTGTCAATGGCATGCAGATTTCAGGACGGCGGAGAAATAGGACACATTTATCAAGTCATTTCGATGCAGTAAACCTGGACACTGTCGTCCGGTTGATGCGCGCAGCTGCTGAGCAATGTTGCCCGCTGGCTGGATTCGATCTCTTTTCGCTTGCAGGGTGATATAACGGTCATCACTCACCGTTATTTTCCTTGGTCGACCGCTACCACCCTCTGTTATAGCTGCATTTGTTGTCACGAAGAATTCCCAAGCACGTGAAAACATTTGTTTATCAATTCCCAACTCTTCGGCGACAAAAGTCAAACTATACTTCTCCTCACTCTTGCGAACTATTCCACCACGTATACAGGCGTCCTGATGCTTTTTTGTAACAATACTCTGCGTACAATCTCACTTATAGAAGAATGCCTAGAATTGCGCATTTTTTCTTCTCTTTATTTTGCTTTGAGAGCACTAACGACGTGTATTTTGAATGGTTTGAAGTACCCTCTGACGGCACGGTGTTGACATTTGCATATGCATCACCTCTGTATTCAGTTGGCCTTTCATTGTACTGAAGGCAAAACGTCTTTTTTTTTAACAATGTCATAGTCGTGTTTTGAAAGAGGAATTTATTGCTTAAGTTTTACACGCTAATGTATTTTAAGAATTTAATTATACAAGGAAATTAAGCTGTTTGTTACGAAGACATTTACCCATGAGCTTTACTTTACTTCCTTAAATACATTAGCTACCAGCAAGAAAAGAATTTGTCGCAAACGGTTGAGAAAATAAGATTAAAATTTTTAATTTCTTACTCATTTTACACATAGTCTTCAATACCCTTCACTGTTTCTTATTTCTCTAAGTAGTATGATTGTCACAGACATAACAATAAACCTGCATTTGGGATGAAATTCACGGCACGAACGAAACGTTGGAAGAGAATGAGAAAAATATTTTTACGACGGAGGAAGTATACTTTAATTTGGAGACCAAATCCTATTTCTCGTTCTAGTGCCAACAGAGGATTTTCCGAAAAGGAATTTCTTTAATTTGCAAGATGGAAGCACTATCTAGATAAGTACGCCGTTAACTGAAATTTTCTTTGTACGAATGCATTGCACTTTTTTCTGTAAAGAATTCTTTTGTGATATATCTGGTGTTCTAATTTATTTTTACTTCATACACTTGGAATTGTCTTACATGTCTACCATTTTTCGTGTCAGTGAAACAATTCAAATTAATGACTGCAAGTTTTCATTTAAAGCTTTTATATCAAATAAATGTAAAGCATTTTCTACTTATGCATTAGAGTTCCACAATACTAGCTCAAAATATCAATCTGGATTATTAAGCACATACGCATAGTCAATCCGAAGCAACACGCACTACCTTATCTAATGATTTGGGAGAGTGTATGCTTTTGTTACATTTTTTTTCATTCCTTGAAATTGTATTTGAAACTCACCACAGTACAATATTTTATCATTTCAGGACTGTTCTAAAGATTCTGAATTCATATACATTAGCAAGAGAAAGTACACTTTGTACAATTATAAATTTTAGAATGATAAATGTGAGAAAATCAACTTCGTGGAGTCTCAAACAACGGATAAAAAAACATCAGCCGTACATGTTACAATTTATATCGTGGGAGCAAACATAGAGAAATACGAATAATTTTTATAGCTTTAAACGGACATGTGTCGCACTGTTTATTACATGTTAAATAAATGTCGGTAATTTTTTTCTAGGCATGATTTCTCAATTAAATTTGATCTGCCTTACTCTGTTACGAATATAACAGACATAACCTATGTATCTGTGCATAATATATCGTATAATACCCAGTGTTATCCTTAGCCTTAGATCTACAAAATCCACAGGCAAACAAACATCACTATTTACAAAGGTGAAGTAAATGTAATTTAACTAGTGACTTTCATATCACTGAATATTAAAATAAACACAGTATTTGCAGTCAAATTCATTTCCTTTTCGTCTTCGAGTTTCTGAGCATACTAAAATATAAATGGAATAGAAATAACCATTATTTTAATTGCGTATTTTCTTAGTAGAGGTTTTAGTTATTCCTTTTAGTTGATTTCATAGTACAAAATTGTCAGAAATTTTCTGTCTCTCGCTTTTTCACGTTTTTTAAAGGATGAAGCACTACCAAATCTTTGTGTTGAACTCGTTTCTCGCCCTTTATGTATTCCCTAGAAAAAACGTGCAGTGGTGTTTGAGTTTGAAGAAGATGCAGAATAATTTTTTTCTAAAGAAGAGATACCCTGTTTTTCTTGTAGTGTGCGAAGCATTTTACAGGAACAAAAGTTAAACAAAAGCTGAGTTTTATAAAATACAGCAACATTGCATTATCTTCTCTGATAGACAAGTGAAATAAATTACGAAAGTTAGTGTTGAAAGTTTCATACAGTGCCTTATAACATCATACGTAGTTTATTATTACATGTCGGAGAAAAATAAAAATTGTTTGAAACTCATACTCTCTCGTACGAATATGACAAAGCATAATGAATTGATTTAACACAAATTATAACTTATCACGCACGGTTCCCGGCTTATTTAAAATGATTTCCCTTCTAAGATTATAATCTAGTTAGAAACTGCATTATTGTTGGAAACAAGCACTTCGTTTAGTCCTGTCTCTTACTCTAGAGCATAAGGGATTTACATCCTGATTTTAATGAAAAAACAGTCTCATAATCTTAAAAGAAAGTTGTTGCTTTTTCACGAGAAGTGAATAAAATAATTAATAAAAATACATCTGAGGGGAAAAGTTTCTTTTACCAATTTAGTCTGACACCAGTCATTTTTAATTGATATTATTTATTGATTATTGTGGAATGTTTTATAGGTAAAGAGGTTATCCCTTTGAACGAATTACCCCTTTATTTTATACCATAAATTTTTGGTTGTAAATTTTTCTTACTTTCTTCCCACACCCTACTTTTCTTCTTATTTTTCAAAATACGATTTTTTTAATCATTAGATTTACTGTTTTCAGAATAGTACACATACCATTAAAATTTTCGGTATATGTCTAGGAAATATGGCAGGCGTTCTTTTATTTTTGCATGGACTGATACAGTATTGTCGGCCTTAGCTAAATAGTGATTGTCTTTACATCTAATGAAATCAAATCTTCTTGAATAAGTCCATTATAATCAACAAGTCTCTAGGCATCAGTGAGCAGGGTGTCGTTGCCATCCGCTTCAGGTTGTTCTGTGTTAATATTCATTTAATTTATTTTTTAAGTGATCGTTATAAATGTATGAGATTTCTCCAAAATTTTTAAAAATTATTTCAGGCATTTCATTACCGATATTATTTTGCGCTTACTATACAGAAATACATCATTAATGTTTGCAGGCTTTAGAGCAGAACAGCTGAAGCGTATACTAAAGCGTATAGCTAAAGTTTTTAGACGATTCTAGCAGATGTTTGTGAATTGGAGTTTACAAACTATTCAAACATTTTTCTTTCGTCAAATATCTTTTATAATATATGTTTTATAACGGCCTTCCACCACTTTTTAAATCATGATCTAAATCATCTAGTTTTAAATTTCCAAACTTAACTACTCTTCACCCAATTGATTCTATTATGAGAAAAACCTCTCCAATATTCTTTCTGAAAATATGACTTAAAATATTTTCAATCAACCGATCTGCAACGTGCTAATAGCGCGATAAAACTCTCTGTCGTATTCAGGCTTAAATATACATATGTCTTGAAAAGATTTACTATTCCGCTACAATCCTTCATCATACTTTTTCTGTACAGTTTTCGTCTCAGATAAATTTTCTTGACTCCTCTCTGATTGAAGAATACATGTAGAGCATGAATAGTTTTCTTCACAATCGAGAGGATTAATCTATAACCTGTGTTTGCTCTGCATTCCACAGGATTAACAATCTATGTCTTAAGAGTACATCTAGAGGATTAATATAGTTTTCTTCACAATCTAGAGGATTAATGTGCAATGTGAGTTTCTTCTACATTCCAGAGGATTAATATTTTACGTCTTAAGCGTGCATCTAGAGGATTAATATTTTTCTTCACAATCTAGAGGATCAATTTGCAATGTGAGTTTCTTCTACATTCCAGAGGATTAATATTTTATTCGTTAAGAAATTATCTACAGGATTATTATTTTACGTCTTAAGGATACACCTAGCGGATTAATATTTTATGTTTTAAGAATGCATCTAGAGGATTAATAATTCGTGTTTAAGAATACATCTAAAGTATTAATATCTGATGCCTTAAGAATACATTTAGAGGATTAATATTTTTCTTCACAATCTAGATGATTAATCTACAATGTAAGTTTTTTCTATATTCCCGAGGATTAATACTTTATGATTTAAGAATACATCTAGAGAATTAATATTTTTCCTCGCAACTTATAGGATTATAATACAATCTGATTTTCTTCTACATTCTAGAGAATTAACAATTTTATATATTGGGTTTTCGTTTTTATTTTCTGTCAGCATTTCCGTACATTCGATTGCACTAGTTGAGTAGAAAGGATCATATAGAGTCTGTATGCACAATATAAAAGCAACTTCTTCGCAGTGATCCTTTCACTGAATGACTGGATAAGCAGTTAAGTAGACGGCCAGCTGCTTCAATATCGATTTACAGGATGATTATTATGAGCTATTTAAAAAATAACTTAAAATGCACGGAATTTAATTATATATGATTTCAAATGAAAATATTCATTTCATGTCAAGAGACAATCTGATGAGACTGTCATAGAAAATAAATACGCTCAAAAAGCATTCTTGTTATCTTTAGAAAAAGAGACATATGTCTCCAAATTGCAACGAAAAGAAAGTGCAGGGCTGATTAATAATATTCATCCGCAATACAAAAAATGTTTTTTTTTACTTTAAATCCGGCCAATTGTGGCCTTAGTCAAATGCCATTGAGGCCTAATGTACTATATTATATGATCGACGAAAAATTAAACCATCTGAGCAAATCTTGATAAAAACAGTGTAAGGTTTATCCTATATTTGTAACAGGTATTTTAAATTTATGCACCTTTCCAATCCCTTCTAGCTTCAGCTTACAATTTCCAACCGATAATGTCCGCAGTCGACACTATGAACAATTGTTGTATATTTTTTGTATTTTCAGGATATCACGAGCTATGCTGTACCTATTCCGCGCAATAAATAATTTTCTGGAGTGTTTCTTTCTTGTCTCAGTTTGTCCATCTCCAGACGCATTTTCTCAATTTTCACCCCTTAAACGTCATTTGCGACCCCATGTTCCATTGCATTTTTTGTTCATCTTAATTGAGTACTATCATCCCTCTAAGTTTGTTAAAGCATTTCAATATGTGATAAAAACTAAGAAAGACTTCTGCGTAATTAGTAAAATGATATTCGAATGATAGCCTTGTAGACAGACGTAGCCGGACTGAGGACAGTCTTTATTGCTGCACACGAACTAATTATCGAAACCGTATTTTTAATTACACATGGTCATGAGCGCAATACTCACAACACAATTTTATACAGAGTATCACATTTTAAAATACAGTGTAGTTAGCTGCAAGACAAAGCACAGTGAAATGAAATAGCCTCCAAGAGGCTACAGCGCGGCAAGCTAATTGAACATTAATCTAATACGGCAGTTTCTTAAGAGAAAGGTTTTGGTTTAGGTTAGAAAGGTTTCAGTTCTTAGAGTTACGTCATCAGCGTTGCGCCAGGACCTTATAAGAAATATACTAATCCAAAAGGGTTTTTCTCTTGTTTGACGCATTCCCGACTGTGCGCGCGACCACATCCGGAGGAGTAGAGAAGACTTGCAGATTTAACATGTTTATTAAACATAATAAATTAACGTTCCAAATAATTATAAAGCTGTTGCATGATGTTAGACTTGGATGTTCTTTTTTTTTAGCTTTTTCAGTGCTGTAAGGAAATTTATAACTATACTTCTTTTAGAAAATAATATTTTAAAGCTGAACTAAAAGTTTCTGCTTAAAATTTTTTATTGTTCTGCTGCTTTTCTTAAATTATAGGCGAATGCTATACCACAATATTCTGCAAAGCAATTTTATTTCAATTATATTTCATAGTACATTATAGTGATAAACACGTTTAATAATTTAATAATTTTTACGCATTTATTCTAATGTTAAAAATTGAACGTAACTGTAATAATTAATTGTGCTAGTATTTTATTGTGATTTTTTAAAATTTTATTTCTAATTCTGCATAAAGTTCACTTTTATTTACTGTGAATTTATTTTATTAGACGGAAGGGGCGGCAGACCAGGAAGGCTGTTAATTTCGAAAGAGCATTTTAAGTTGTTTCACTTTACAAATTGTTGCCACCAAATATTATCGCTCTGTATTGTATTTATAGATATTAAATAAAGATGCATCTGCATGAATGCATGTATGTTTCTCGCATTGTGAGAAAAGTGACGTTATTTAGAACGACCAAATTTTGAAAAAACGTAATCCTCCACCCTTGGGTGCACGAATGGGCCCCTGGATGCACGAATTTCAAATTTGTTTTATTTTCCATTTCATATTCTCTAAAACGTTAACGAATTTTTGATTAACAAACTCAACGATTGTCAGGACTGAGTGTTCTGTGCGTAGATTTGGCAAACATCTTAAAGTAACTCCTTAAAGTCCTTAAGTCCTGATCTGGAACAGGGAGCTGAAATCAGCTATGTTCTGGTGTAGATACTGTGCTGAAGAATAACTGTATTTGGAAGGGATTTAAAATCCTCTTTTATTAAATCAATATTACACTCACGTTTGTGAAAATTGCAACACCAAGAAGGAATCGTCATAATTGAATGCAATTTAATACACAGTTGAGTGGTAGTGGTACAAATAAATGATTAAATGTTCAAAGCAAACAAACAAGAACAAGAGATCAGAATCAGTATTTTGTGTGGCCACCACGCGCCGCAATAAGTGCTGCTACACGACGTGGCATGGAGTCAAACAAAGTTTGAATGTCTGACTGAGGAAGAGCATTCCATATCGTTTGTACGCGTACCCAAAGTTCGTCTGCAGACGCAACAGGACGAGGATCACGAGCAAGACGCCGACCAATGACATCCCACACATGTTCAATTGGCGACATATCCGGGGAACACGCAGGCCAAGGAAGAAGCTGTACCTGCTGCGCTGCAAAGAAGGATTTAACAATCCGAGCAGTATGAGGGCGGGCATTGTCCTGTTGAAATACAGCGCCTGGCAAGCTTTGAAGGAAGGGAACAGCTTCGGGCTGTAGAACTTCACGGATATACCGGTTGCTGTTCAGATTGCCCACAATTCGTAGCAATTGAGATCGTCTATGATATGCTATGGCGCCCCAGACCATAACTCCGGGTGTTCGTCCACTGTGGCGTTCGATAATGCACTCCGGAAGGTGGCGTTCACCGGCATAGCGTCTGACACGAATGCGGCCATCATGGTACCACAAATTAAAGCGGGATTCGTCAGAAAACACGACATGCTGCCAATCAGCACGCCAGTCTCTATGCTGATTGGCCCATTGTAGCCGCAGGCGGCGATGGTCGTGCGTTAGGGGGATCCTGTATAAAGGAGTCCGTGCGCGCAGTCCACACTGCAGCAGACGTCTACGAATTGATGAAGCACACAATGAAACACCTGTAGCTATTGACCACAGTGCTGCCAATTGTCTAGAGGAAGCTGTACGGTCCGTCCGCGCCATGCGGACCAGGTGTCTATCATCGCGAGCTGACGTCACATTTCGGGGTCCACTCCCGGATTTCCGAGTTGTCCGACACTCGTCCGTCCACTGCTTCCAAACGCGCATCACTGTGCTGCTGTTACGCTGCACACGAGAGGCTACTGCACGATACGACAATCCAGCTTCACGAAGGCCGATGATTCTCCCTCGTTCAAAGTCTGTAAGTTGTTCAAATCTCGCTCTCTTTCGTCGACGAGGCATAAGTACAGATTGAGTTAACGTTTACCACTAGCAGATAACCACCGATAACCATACACGCCTCGCTACAGCCGTCTATTTATTCGGATCCATCAGCCGTTCAGAGGGCGCTGCTCAGCATACGCATGCGCTACGGATTTGCAATTCTAATCATTTGCATATCATGCGCTACTTTGAGTTTCCTGAAAATTTCAGCTCACTCGCGTAAGTCCTTCATGGTGTTGCAATTTTCACAAACGTGAGTGTATTTACAATTTACTTCCCAACTCGAGAGGGATACAGAAAGTAAAAGATCACACTTGGGCCTAACTTAGCAATCAGATAAATTTATACTAAAACTAAATAGAATTTTAATTAAACTTTGCTCACAGAGCTAATTCGCGGAGTTGGCCTCTAACTAAATGGTGCGTAGCAAGAAATACTTATACTAGCGCACTTCCATTTATCTCAATAAGCAATCACGTAGTAAGCACTATGGCTTAGAAATTATCTGCTAGCTGGTCAGGCGAACGTCGAACAGAATGACCGTGATCTGAGACTAAAAGCTCTCTCACACTGAGAGGTTTCTACCTCTGGTTTAAATAGTACTTGGCTCTACTTCAAATTAGCATAAGCTGAAAACGCGCGCTTCTTCTGACGGGAAGTTGAAACAGAGAAGAGATAGAAAGATTTAAATTAAAATAAAACTTTGTTATTTTAACTAAAACCTTACACGATATCTAAGCGAACAATGGCAACACTGTATGAAAAATAAAATTTTTATCTCTGCTTTATCGGAAATTCTAAAGATGAGCTGTTTTTAAATATTGTGTGGTATTGCTGCTGAATTTAATTTTATGTGGCGTGCGAATTTTAAGTGACACCTATCACTTACGTACGAAGGACATGGTATTTAATAAATAAATGTAACTCACAAAACGTTAAGAAAACGCCTTTTTGCGCATAATATAAAAATCGAGAGCAAATCGTTATCTTATTTTTTTTTCATTACGTTCAGAAAAGTTTATGCTCCGAATTTGATGAATTATTAAAATAAATAGTCGTCTTTTGTGATCATCTTGTAATTTTAATAATTAATGATCATATAATCAAATAAAATGATCATCATATAATGTTATAATAGTTTTAAAAACCACTGCCTGAAAATCCCCATAATTTTTTTTTAAAAATTATCAGATCTTGTTTAATTTTACTTATTTGTTTCAAAGCAGCATTTGTTAACAATCTTATTTAATATTACTTTATTTGTATACAAAAGTAAGTTCCTAAATTTGGTATTTAGAGCTTTTACCGTTTTACCAAAGTAAATATGTTTATGCAAAAATTAAGAATTACGCGTTAAAACAATGCGCAAAATGCGGTGAAAAGGGCACCAGATCCTTCCTACACCTTGCGGGTATGAGAGTGACGCGCTCTCCGCCCATTGGGTTAGTTTATCTCTTAAAAGATCCATACGTTGCGCAGGCCATGCAAGATGTTTGTTCTAGAAATGACGCAATTCAGAGAAGTTATTACGATTGTTAGGGTTACTAGGGTTACCGTTAGTTTAAATTATAATTTTATTTTTATATTTTTTACCTTACATATATTTATCTTCATATATCTATAGCTACATAGATATCTATATGGATATGACTAATTATTATGTTAAATCTAAGCAGAAATGATAAGATAAGAAAATTAAAAATAATGACATAAACTGCTTTAGAATACAAATTAGCTGTATTAAAGTACAAAAGATTAAAGCTGATCCAGTTTTTAAACTGCTTATCACATTACGTCTTTCGAACAGTTTTTTAACAGTTTAGTGACTATAACTGTTATAGTTTATTTAAGTTATGTGTTTGAAATGAAATTCTCTTCTTGGCATTTATACAAGGATTGCAAATTTTAAGTACTTATATTCTTTAACTTTGTTTATTTACAAATGCTAGTTGCCTTCTTTAAACAAACTTATGTGATGAATGGTGTTCTAATGCAGAACCACACAGTACATTACTTTCGCAGAAAAATGATCTATGCCTAACTTGTAACAAACGATCTAGACATTTCTTTCTATTTAAAGTCCTTGGACTTCTTT
Source organism: Stegodyphus mimosarum (assembly GCA_000611955.2). Classification (NCBI taxonomy): domain Eukaryota; kingdom Metazoa; phylum Arthropoda; class Arachnida; order Araneae; family Eresidae; genus Stegodyphus; species Stegodyphus mimosarum. The sequence goes on from KK116426.1 coordinate 99,959, forward strand.
ATACCTCTTGCAGGAACAGCAAAGATATTCAAAACTGTTAACTGTAAACTTTAGCAAACAAATCTTTTTTAAAAAGCAGGACAGATTTCAGAAATACGAGCATTAATTAAAATTAGTTTTCTTTCCTTTGCTGCGTCTTTAGATTCACGCTTTGAGAGGTTTTCGCTCTTATGTTATGGCATTTTGGAGCTTTGTTTCAAGCATCTATGAAATTATGTGTAAAGTAAGTCGTTTTGTCTTTTTCTCTTCCAAGAAGAAGCACTTGCACTAGTATTTTTCTCTATTAAAACGTCAGTGTTTAAATTTAAAAGGGAAGCAGCGTTTTTATTTTTAGAACGGCATCTCATTATTTGGGAGTCTGAAGGAAAAATAGAGTATTTCGCATTTTATTTTTAAGTGCACTTATGTCCCCAAAAAGCAATGAAATGATAATATGATCTTACACATAAGCAATTAATTAGTATGTTTAAAAATGAATTGAGAATATCTCTATTTAAAAATAATTAGAAAGTAATTTTAGAAATTTGCGTTTCCTTACTTGAGATGCTAATTAATAAACATCATATATCATTTTCTTATCATAATATACAATTCATAGTACTCTTGGCATAAAATTTCTTCTCATGGGTATAAATTGCACAAGATTGTAAAGTCGTTAGGCTTGTCGATGCATGACATGTGAAAAATGTGCATTGCCCTCGAAGGGATTCAAACTTGGGACCTCCTGTATACGCGACAAAGGTGGTGTCAGTTGCACCACGAAGGTATACGAAAAGGAAGGAGAAAACATCTTATATATTTATTTCAAAGCTTCGTTATTCTGTTCGTGAAAATATGGATAATATGATGCTATTGTGGTTGATTGTTCGAGACACTGTGTCAGAGAAGAAACGAGCCATTCATGCAGATTTGCTGTAGCAGATCCCAGCAGAGAGAAAGTTTCACAGGAGCAGTTCAAAGCCAATCTGGGATGGTTCGATAATTTCCGAAAAAGAACTGTCATTCACTCCATTGCGACAGCGAGCTGTGATTGTATGGCAGCTGAACAACTTGTAAAAGCAGACGCATTACAGACATTCGTTTACGATGTTTGCACGCTGAGGACGGACGTTGTCATCCATAAACACAAATTGTGCGCCCATGGCGCCCCGAAACAAACGTTCATGTTGTTCCAGAATGACGTCCCGATAGATTCGGCTTGTTACGGTTCCAATTTGAACATTCAGGTCTGTTCTGGAACCCAGAATAATTTCACCCCAAACGAGCACTCCTGCCCCACCGTAACGGTGTCGTTCAATGATGTTTTCTTGGTGGTAACGGGTATCTGGAGCTCTCCATATGAAAGTCCGGCTAGAATTAGACTGCAAGCTAAACCTGTACTCGTCGTAAAACATCACACAAGCCCACTGTTGCGGTGCCCACAATGTATGCTCTCTACTCCAGGCTAACCGCAGGCGACAGCGAGTTGCAGTAAGTGGAACGCATCTTACAGGTCTACGAGCATATAGACCAATCTGCCCTAAACTTCTGTACACGATCTGCCTTGAAATTGTCGTACCAGTGGCTGAAGAGAGCTGACGAGACAGGTTTGAGGCTGTGCTTCGCCTTTTTCTTTTGCAGTAACTGCCAAAACCGGTCCTCATTCGGCGTTGTAACTCTGGGGCGAACTGTGTTGTAACGTCTACTCACATTACCATCATCTTGGAATCGTTGCCAAAGCCTGGAGATGACACTCTGGGCAATTCCAAGTTCTTCTGATACTTCCAATTGGGTACGCCCACATTCCATACGGCCGATAATTCTACGACGTAAAAAATCATCCAAATGCGTCCTTTGTGTCATAACTATTGGGTTATTGCACGGAAATGCTTATAAAGCGGCTGCGAACAATTTTACTTCTTTGCCTGTATTCCTTACATATCACTCTCTTACACTCTCGGCATTGTGACGTACCATCGGTGTCATCTGGTTACTTCCTGAAATTTGCATATGATTCTTGAAGATGTAGTGATTTTACAGGTGATATATTTATTTTAGAGTTCGATTTCAGCGTGACTCCGAATTATCCTTAACTTATGGACATGAGTGTACTTGGTCTTCGGTCCTACCGTTAAGAGATACTTCGAGGGACACGCTACCTACCCGAAGTACCTCGAGGTCAATGACTTGACCGTGCAAGCAGTTCTCGTCCTTGACCAAACTCATGTTTTGACAATGCTTAGAGGTTAAGGAGAACACAAATCTCCCCTTTCGAGTGTTCTGGAAGAACTACTAAAACATTGTCATATGCCTCAAAATTATTCATATGGCCTGGCAAGTTGTTACAAAAAGGACCTTGACCTCTACATGGAAAAATTTGTGGCTTGACGTTGAGACTGAAAGTGACTTTGGAGGATTTACACCTGAATAGGTACTGGTGGGGAAAGTTGTGTATTTTAACTAACCCATGGGTCTGGAAGTGGATGAGAGTGTTATCAAAGAGCTTGTTGCCGTACAATCCGAAGACCTGACGAACTTGATGGAACAACAGATGCATCAACAAACGGAATTTTCTGAAGGAGATCGCAGAGGAGCCAGAAGTCGAGGAATCTATCGCTTCAAGTGAGATAATGAATGTTTGGAAAAAGACTTCGCAACTATTCGTGTTGAGACGATATTTAATGATGCTTACCTAACTCATTTCAGGAACATTAAAAAAGGGAGAAAGAAATAAAGCCCTTTAGACAGGTTGAAACACCCTTTGGATGAAAGTGAGGAAAACGTGGCAAAGAACTACTGAAGAAGCAAATAAAATTACGCAGTAATGGAGAGGGAAAACATTAAATACGTATAATCAAATGCTTATGTACCTGTTTATTTCTCTAAATTATCTTTTGTTAGATTTTATTTAAAAACAAATTATTAGGTTTTAGTTTGCTTATATAAAATATATGTTCATTTTAAAAATTTTAACAAAAAAAGGGGAAGGATTTTTGAGGTGCTTGCACGAATTAACCACATTTTAATAAATTTCAATTGGGAAAACTAATGTAAGATGCGAATTTTAACTTACGAGCTTGGTCACTGAACGAATTAAACTCAAATCTCAAGATACCTCTAAATTCGTCTTTTAAGGACCCTGAAATTTACAAGCATACTTTATCCCATCATCTCAGTGCTTAGTTATAATAAAAATATCTAAATATCATTAACTCTTAACGAAATTTTAATTAATCTTTTTTACATTGCGAGAGGTATTTCACAACTTAACTAAAATACAGGCTTAGCTAGGCATAGAAGTGTTTCCTAGGCATAAAAATTGCAAAGAATTAAGATACTGTTATTTTTCTCAATATGAAAATCTCAGACGGGAATAGAAAGTACTCTTAGTTTACGACACTCTTGCTCCCTGAATTTATATTTTCTATTAAAATATTAATTAATGTTTAAAATAATTTAATGTATGTTTAAAATATGTCAACTTTCTTCTTGTCTTTTTTTCAAATACGTAGCAATTTTTGTGAGATAAAATTAAGTTTTATGCATTTTCTAATGCAACCTGTAAAAAACTAAGCCATACTTACTTTTACTTATAATTAAGGAATCTATCTATTCTTGAATGATTAGCAAGGAAAATACACTTTTTGCATAAATAATTCATCAGCAATTTGTTCAAGAGAAATTGCCAAAAAAGTGTAGACATGCATAATTTATTTCGCTTCTCTTCCCTGCTCAGGGAAACTGCAGATTTCAAAACTTTTAAACGGAAAGAATAGAATGGTGATCACAAAGCTGGCACGAGTGCTTGCGAGTTAAGGTCGAAGAAGATAATTGAAGTATTTCGTTGATGTAAGAAAGAACTAATTTCAAACCATCAGGAACTTTGGCTGCTGCGGTAATTGTTGTTTTAAAACAGCGCTTTCTTTGCTTCTAATGAGCAATTTATTCAAACGAAATCGCTTTCTGCGAACATTTTGTTCTTTAATCTAAACTAAAGGAAGTTATTTTTGCTTAATTTATTTCAATGAATGTATGCATTTTTAAAGGCATACGATTCAAATTTGCATACGTAACGATATCCAGGTTTTCATTTTGACAATTTCGTTGGGAATTGTACCTATAACGATTTGGGTATTTTTAGTTTTTTGAGTATCTGATTTAATTCAATGTGTACGAAATTCAGCATTTAATATGCAGTTCCAATTCGAGCTGAAATTTTACATTGGAAAACAATTTAAGGTATTAAAATTATTCCACTAGGATTTCCTAATGAAGTGATGACACGCTTGAACGGTAGCGCAATCTTGTTATGAAATTCAATTACTGAAGTAAAAAGTATTTTAATATTACAACAAAATACCAGCTTTTTAATTAAAATTCTTGAGTGAAAATAAATGTCTCCTTTCTGCTATTAATTGCAAAATTAAAGTTTTTCTGTTTTAACAATTGCGTGAAGGTAATTTAAGTAATTAAATTTTGAAGGCTGGGTTTTATCCAAATATACTGCAATAAGCTAAAATCTTGCTAGTAAAATTCTTTAAGCTGCGCACCAGAAAGAATATTACTTTGTTCGACTTTAGAGGTCATATAAAACACTGAAATGTCCACTTATTAAAAAATTTAAATATTTAATTAAGAATTATCTTGACAGGATGAACAAAGCGAGGGCACTGCCGCAACTAGTAAAACACATTTTAACAAAGTCATTTACATTAAAATATGAAGCATTAATGAATTCTGTCTTGAATGCAGCATCGTGTACAATACTTTAAATGATTCTATTAACTCTTTGAATTATTTACTTTTGTTTTGAAAAAAATTCTATGGTGGTAGCTACAAAAATAATACTGATGTCTCGAGTTATATTCTCGAGTGATTGTTTTCTGAGAGTGTGAATGTAAAGGTAAACATTACATATTAGTATTATAACGCTCGTTTTAATGTGGAAGAATAAATTATTTCGAAAATGCAATCTGTGTAATTCTAAAACCTCAACGATTTGCAAGTTAGTGACTCAAAAACCTACATTTTTTAATTGTTCTAAGTTTGCATTACAGATTCAGAAGTCGAAGCTTCAAAGCTGGCTGATAAAGTTGAGTGGGCAGAACCTGACATTCACTAAATAAGTAATAATATCGCTGGTTTCTTGACTGGTAAAACTGAAACTTGGCTTCTTCAAGCAAGTATTCAATTTAAAAATTAAAGGAATTATTTTTAAAGAAAATCAATTCAATTATTTAGACTGTTCGCCATTGAAATTGCGACACCGTGAAGAATATGAAATACCATAGCCATATTTACTGGACATAAAATATAAGTTACATATATGAATTTATAAAAATTAAAACCTTTTCCTACGGAATACGGAGAAATCAGCATTATGTACAGATTCCATGACTGATAATAGCTACTCCAGCACTTGAAAACACTTGAAAAGGGGTTTCGGATGCGTAGCTTGATTTGGCTTAGTTGACTATGACAAAGCACACTAGGACTATTTACCTAAGGGAAGAGATGCCTTCCTTGAGTACTTTCTAAGGAAAACTGGTTTGCATACGCGTTAAGCATAAGTAAATCTACGAAAACGCTCACGAAGCCAACCCGCTTGCCTGGAATCGAGCCCAGATCGGAGCTACTTGTATTCAGCGATTATACTGCTCAGCCGTTGGATGCATGATTGAGTTAGGCGTTACCATTAAGGGAAAAAGTGCTTCCTTCTGCTATTAACGACATCAATAGCAGGAAACGACAAAATCCTACTTCGTGGTACCTCGTGCTTGTGGTTGTGGCGTAAAATTTATATACTGAATGCATATTTATAAAGGATTGACAAATATGTTATTTGGTGATTGCCAATAATCTGTCGAAAATGGTTTATACTTGTTATCTAATCCTCTGCACAGAAAATTATTCAAATAATGTAAAAAAAAGTGCAAGTGTTTTCGTTTCAAAAATCGGATTTTATTTTCAAGCACCGGTAAAGCTTTAATCAATCCATCAAAGCATTCTAATGTGTGTAAAATCAATTTTATAAAAATGTCATGTTTTACACTTTACTTTTAAAAGACAGTATAATAGGTACTCTAATTCATATATTTTAATTTTTTCATATTTCTTCATCCAAAAATTAGGATTTATTAAGTTTGAAATTGCTAAACTTCTATAATATTTTGAATTCAATAAAATCTAAATTTAATTACACTATTTAGAGCTTAGAATACTTCAATCAATTGTATATTTTTAAGCACTGTTTATTATTATGAATCACAGGAAATTGATGAGTTAGAATCATATCTAGAACTTTAATGTTATTTATAATCTAATGTATTTAATTTTTATTTTCTAAATACATGAAAGTTGCTCTTTGGATCATAAAATTTGGTTAATCATCTTCTGAATATTTTGGTACAAAAAAATTAACGATTTAAGATAAATAGTAGTATGTAAGTACACAACATAAGGAACTGTCATATAAATTCAAACAAGAATAAAGCAAGTGAGCAAAAATGAAATCCAGATCTATGTGTACCAATAACATAAAAATAATATGTGAGCGTGTAGGTTATGTTAAATTTGCGATAACACAATTAGGGAGCCAGAGATAATATAATTGTTTATTAAAAGAATAAACTAGTTTGGTTTACAAAGAAATCGCATTTATTATTTGAATTTACTGTTTATACAAGTAGTAGATTCAAACGTACTGTAGATATTTATAGTATAACCTATAGGCGAAACATCATAGGTGATAAATGGCAAGTCTTGTAAAAAGCAAGCAAACAATATTAACATACCTGTAAAGTTACATTAGGGAAGCATCGACCCCATTCAATCATTTGACGTGCTATATTTTTAAATTTCAGTGCCACACAAATCTTTACTGGAATAATCACAGATTGTGGAAATTCGTGCAACAGAACATTTAGCATTTACTGCAAAAAAGTAAAGAGAACTTTAACAGACGAACACTGGATAGTTTACAAATACCAGTTAGTCAATCGTGTTAACTTTAAAGAAATGATTTCACAGTTTACGTAATTTCCAAAAGTTAGACTTTACCCGGTTAACTCCAAGTTTTTAATAATTTTTCCAATCCCGAATAAATCAACAATTTTTGTGAACAATATATATACTTTCATAATTACATAAATTACAAAATTGAAACTTTAACTTGTTAGCACCGAATCGATAAGTTAATTCTTCCTCCAATTACAAATTATTCAAGCATTTATACTTGGACAGGCTTGACCCTCCCCTCCGAAGACTCCTACTTGACTAAAAAAGGTTTACATTGACGAAAAACGAACCGGAACATGCAAATATTGAATCTGAAGATAAAAAAAAAGAAGTTTGGCAGCTGCAGGTTCGGTGCCCTCAAACGGCCTCATCGATTAATTTTTCTGTTTCTCATCAGCTCTGCCTCTAGAAACGAAAGAAACTCCCAACTTCTTGCTTCAGCATGTCAGGCAAAGAACCGGCATGCAAAGAAAGAATGCTTCCATAGACATAATATAAATCAGAGGCACAAATTTTCCTTACCCAATCGCTAGGTCTACAAGAAATTGAAGAATATGTTACAAAATCTAAGAGCATATACGATTCGTTGTTTGATAAAATTTTTGCGAAAATTTAAATCGAATTTCCACAGATTTTTTATTGAAAACAAATAACGCATTAATTAATCTACTTGCCCACATCACTGATTTAATTTGCGTCGATATGTCAAACGAAATCGTGTCACAGAAGTTTGAGCTGTTGACAAACGTGACTTTCGCCCTTAGACACGGTCCGACAGCTATTATATGCATACGCAAAAAGATGTTAAGGCTAGATAAATATTCCCTGTCTAGTCAACTTCGTGTATATTTTCCCGCCTTGGGTCCGACTAAAGAATATGAATGGAAGAAGAAGGCAAGCTGTCGTACACATAATGTAAATCACTCGCTCGTCTCAGGCAATTTTTAATCGAAGCCAGTATGCGGTGAAGTAGACGCGCAGGATGCTGGAGTTCATTCTTTTTGAAATGCTACTTGAATTCATTCTACTTGAAATACCAGTGAAATACGAAGCATAAATATGCTATCTAAGATTTTTTTTTTGGTTATTTACATCCCAGAATTTTTATTCTGCAGCTTGCTTTGTATACGATTTTTTTTTAATTTTACAGAAAAGTTTTGATTTCACAAGTAATCATTCTTGTACTTAAATATTTGATAAATGGTTATTATTATATGTAATACTGTATTAAATTAGTATTTAACTTTAAATGTCTGGGGCAATATATTTCCACAAATAAATTCGTAGATGTAACATACATTAGTATTAAAGTAATAAAAAAAGAAACATCGCGAACAGTATAGTGAGCAGTAAACCTTTGCAGTGGTCATCCTCCCAAATACTGACCGTAACCTCAACGGCTTGGCTTTAGGCGAACGATAAAAATAATGTCCTTACCTCAGCTGGCTGAGCGTCAGACATGTGAAGTTAAACTAAGACGTAGGTAGAATTACAACATGTTGCTATTAATAAGGAATGTTAAATACGATAATTTATTTCTTCCGAAGATTTCCGGAGTTCCCTCATTGTGCAAAAGAATTGGATAAAATTTTATTCAGGTTAGTGTTTTTAACTGTTTCGGAATAAGGTTTTAAGATATGAGTAAACTTGAAATTGCTTCTATTAGATGTTATTTTGAGCTTGTCAGGAAGAGGTTCTTAGATTGGTTTTTAGAAATTTTGGTAGCTATCGGTTCTTAAAAATAATACTGAGATACCTTCAAATGTTTCTGATTTTCTTAATAATCTGGGTTATAATTTTAAAATATTCCCACGAGAGTTCCCATTTAGTCGTTCATTACATACATTTTTATTCTTACCTTCGCATGTCATGAAATAGAATTTTTAAGAAATTAAAGGCCACAACTTAAAGCTATTTTTAACATAAAATTAATAAGAATGAAAAGTTTTATGTAAAAAATTCACGTTTTTAAATCATTTAATAAGCTCTCTGACAAGTTTTCAGATATTGCTGGCGGTTTTGGATCCCATTTATAGAGGAATTTCAAGGCCTATCTTTACGCCTGTAGAGTTAGTCGATGCCTTACACATTTTCGACTCAGTTTTTTTTTTTTGTGACGTTGCTGTGTTATGCAACGGAAAATGCCTGCAATGATCATGAGATCATTGTAAAAGAAAATTACATTTTGTTGAACAGCATTATTATTTCGCAAATATGCATAGTGTTCAATATTAAAGGTACCACATTGTTTTACGTTGTTTTAGTTATATTTTTCATCGCCTTGACAACAGTGTTTCTTCAAAGAGAAATGAGGATCAACGTACATGACAACAGATCTCTTGAGCAATTCCAGATTGGGTGCAAGCAAGGCTTCTTCGTTCACTTTCATCTTGATAACAAGGACATTCAAGGAACAAGGCTCAAATTTCACAGCTCATCTTCTCGAATTGTGAGATTTCCCATATTTCACAAATTATTGGATGTGGACAGCATTTTTTTTTCTCTTGTAAACTGTAGGCTTACTAAAGAGATGCTTTAAAGAAAAATACCTATAACCACCAAATTTCAAATGCGCGTAGTCCTGCATTAAAATATGTGGGCCGCGAAGACCAAATTCTGATTTCCAGATTTTTTTGTTTTCAATTTATTTGAAATTTTTGCGAATTTAATGCATTAAGTAAAAGGCGTTTAATTCATGATATACGCCTTTAACAACATTAAATATCTTTGCGAAATTATGCTAGCCAGGTTCATTAAAATTATGATAATTATTATACTAGCTTTTTTTTATTTTTTATTATATTTCTTTTACTTGGTTAGATATGCAGGCGATTAGTCCGTTTTTTAAACAGAATTTAAGATACTAGATTTTAGGAGAACATGGAAAATACATCGCTGATGTGATGAAAAATTCGATTCGTGTTAAATTCGATTCCAAAATGTTACAGAATAAATTTTCCAATCCGAAGTAAATTCTCCTAATAAGGCCAAATTTAAAAAGCTTTTACTTTAATAAGATCAAATTTAAAAAGTAATTAGTTTTGATTAATTCTCCTAATAAGGTAATTTTAAAAGTTGCCAAATAAGAGATTGCTTAAAGATTATCGCCAAATAAATGATCAAATTAACAACTTGGTTGAATTTTATTTTACTCATTCATTTTAAAATTAGGCCAAAAACAGAATCTCTTGCTTAGTCGGATGCAGACTTTTAATAAGTCTGTTAATCTCGAAAACTGTCAGAGACAGGTCTCTCTACATAAGACAGAAGACAAGGATGGCATATATCTGCCAGGAGCTTTCAGAAACAAATCCGAGCATAGCATATAACAAACTTTCTAAACAACCTAGACATGAAATCGATGAATTTCCTATAAATGCTGCATAAGGAAAAATCTACGAGTATTAGAATTAAGGGTACAACATCAATCAAATAATTTCTATAAATATCAGACACAGTTTCTAAATGAACTTTTACACAATGCTTGCAGAAAATCCACAATAGTGACTTTTTCCTAGTTACATGTCGTAACAATAAATATCTATATATTTCTACTTATGTTTATACTAAATTATTTAAATTCTACTGCTGATTTAAGGATATTTTTTCTTATCGTTTAATGTTATCAGTCACGGATAAACGTGGTCACATTAAGTCGCTCCTACTGTATAAAACTAGGCATGTAATTAGTTCCGCAAGTTTGTTTAAATTTTTAAAAAAGGTAACTAACGTTTAAGTACTTATTTTTATTCAATAACTTTCATTTAACTGATCTGACACCCATCTTTAATTTCTTGCTTTTAATGAGTGAATATATTTTAATGTCTTCAACTGAAGATAAAATGGAACCCTTTATATGATGAATACCCACTTTTTCTTATGATTTCAGTATTCAGAGGATGTTCTCGCTTCACAAATAATGAATACGTTTTTGACGGTTAAGGATACAGCAACAAGAATCAGCGCACATTTACAAGACTATAGTTCCGAAAATCCATTAAGCCATCTTCAATTGCAATAAAATGACTAAGTGGAGGCATGTATTCATTAATTGTAGGCAAAGAATTCATGAAAGTTATGGGTAAGAAAGAGGTAAATGCTTCGGCCGCTCAGAAATGAAAAATATGATTTTTCTTTGTAGAGTTCCTCACTTTTATTCTGTCAAATTAAGTGACGAGGAACCTTGTGAACAGCTAAGCGAATAACCTCTTAAGTCCAAGAACAGAAACGTAAAGTCAAGGAGGGTTAATTACCATTTATTTGCTCAAATTAAGATTAACAGCCAGCTCCCTTCTTAGGACGTACAGCAAAACCTCCACTTGGGCTTAAAATGTAAGAAATAAGAATTAACTAATGAGTAACTAAAGAGATTTAGCCGAAAGTACCGACGTTCTGAATTAGATGGCAGGTAATATTAAAGTATCCAGCGAAATAGCAAAAGGCACATAATACGGCCGAGAGTACTAACAGCTTAGAGAGGCGTAGCCCAAAAGCAAACCCCAGCTATTCAGGAATCCTAGCTCTCTTTGTCGAAGTCAGTTGAACTCGACTGAAGTACTATTTAACGTGATTTTAAAAACTCAGTCTGGTAGGGAGTTGTAAGTTGAAGATAGAAAAGACAGGAAAAAAGCATTAAATTAAAATAACTGTTATAAAATTAAAATATACCTTACTTACTTCTTTGTAAACTGAATGGCGATGTAAGAAAAATTTTCCGTTACTAATAAAAATTTCTTATGCTAGTCAGTAAAAAAGTTATGGACACTACTTATTCAGCAAAACTTTCAGTGTGCCTAGAAAGAGAAAACGCGAGCACTTGAAGAACAAATAAATCCCATTTTGAGAGATATCTTTTCGGGAAGAGGAATGTTTACGGATATTATCCATTTGATCTTGAAAGAATTAGAAACTATAACAAGAACGCAGTTTCATGTGGCAGCCCAGAATTTCTTTTAATGTAATTTTCCCCAGGGTGTGCATTATCTTTATTATCATTATATTAGCCAACTTTATTTGCAGTTTTATTTATTTATTTCACTTCATTTTTCTTAATGGAATTTCATGAAATCCGTCACTTCTAAGTTTAGAAATTATTCCCTGACAAGCGGAATTACCCCATGCCAGTTAAGTTAGATTAAGAGTAATGTATCTCACAACAGAGAGAACGATACCATTGTAGTCCTTTTCTAATAACGATGCAAACAATACGATTCATAGTCAGACACTTTTGAGTCTGATGCGCTATGGAACCCAAATAAAATATTTCGTTATTAAAATAAGCTAATTCCATCTCATTAAAGCAGCAACAATGGCACACAGTTTTTAATGATTTTCTTCTTTCTGATCAAATGGTGGTAAAAGCTCAAGTTCCATCCAATATTTCACCTATACTCAATTTTAGTCGATTAAATGTGGCAAAACATTCATCATAATTGATCAGAAATCAATAATGTGAACAAGCAAACAGACACACAAACAGACATTTCTCTTCATATAGATAGATTTCGTAAAACTTACAAATTTTCTGTTAACAAACCTTGCGATTTGAAGGCAAGTAGCAGCAATACGTTTTGAAATAAAGCATTTTTATCCCCAAAGCGCCAGACTGTTGCCACTCGGGAAAAAGAGGGCGAAAATTAGTGTTTTCAGAGTTTTTAATTAATATCTCCTCTAATTAAAGTCGTACGAAGTCGGGAACAGTCAAAATGGCTTCCCACCAATTTTTGGAATCGGAAATAACGTATTTAACTTTTAGCAATCCTATTTTTATTTCATCACAAAACTTCGAAACTTTTTATTAACAAACTATAGGATTTGAAATAGAGCAGTGGCTTCTCGAAGAAAGCAGATTTTCATCTTCAGCATGCGGGACTGTTGCCACTCGAAAAAATGAAGGCGAAAATTAGCGCTTTTAGAGTTTTTAATTAATATCTCTGATTTTAGATCTTTGCTTTTGTAAAAAGTGGATAACGGTTTTTCCCTGGCCCCAGAAAAGAATTGTTGAAAGTTTGGTGACGACAGCTATAGTAGTGATTGAGGTAATCACGAACAAACAAAACACACATACATGCTTCTTTATATATATAGATAAGTATTTGCTAATCCTTACATTCCTTTTCTATGCCATTCCACAATGTTATAGAAGAGATCATTCTTCTACCATTATTTCTTACTATTTAATTGCCTTTGTGATAGCAGTCTAATATTGGTTTAGTCTACTTAAGCGTGAGACTGCTGCGAGAAGTTAATGGTTGTAATTTCCTTTCAAGGTTCAATCCAGGAAATTATCTCATTCCTCCATCTAAAAGGACAAAAACTAGCCCGCACCATTATCTTTAAGACAAACTGGTTCAAACTTTTCACTTGAAATTGCTTTTATTTCTTATCATTTCTTAATAGGAGAAAATAATCTCTACTTAATTTTGAAAGTAAAAATATACTGCATTTATATTCTGCTCTTTATGTTATATTCTACTTTTTACATACTTTTACAGATCAGAATATACAGTCATATTCTGCTCTTCTAACTATCCATTTTTGTGTTTATATTGTAGTATACTAAATTTTATTTGTTAGAGTACTTTCTCTTTACTTCTTCTAGAGTATCTCAATCATTAGGAATGGAAAAACAAATGTCACGAATGCTATGAAATTAGAAAGCTATGAACTTGTCAGGACTGCTTGTTCGGTGCATATTCTTGGCAAACATCTTCGTAAACGTAACTAAGTCTTAAGTCCTGATCTTGAACAGGGAGCTGAATGCAGCTATGTTCTGTGGTAGAGTACTGGGAATAAGTGGTAGAAGAACTGCACTTTAAAGGGATTTAAAATCCTCTTTTATTAAACCACAATTATTTACAGCCACTTCCCAACTCTGGAGGGATGCAGAAAATAAAGACCGCACTTGGGTCTAAAGTGAACTATCAAATTAATTTAAACTGAAGCTAAATAGAAATTAAATAGTCGTTGCTCACAGAGCTATAACGCGAGGTTGGCCTCTAAACTAAATGGTGCGTAGCAAGATTTAACTAATACTGACGCACTTGGAATTACTTCAATAAATAATCACATAACAGCGCTACTGCTTAGAATTTAAATACTAGCTATTCAGGCGAACGTGGAATAGATTAACAGTGGTCTGAGACTAAAAGCTCTCACACACTGAAAGGTTTCTACCGTTCGTTTAAATATAACTTGGCTCCACTTCAAATTAGCATAAAGCTGAAACGCGCGCTTATTCTAACGGGAAGCTGAAATGAGAACAGACAGAAAAGGGAAAATTAAAATAAAACTTTGTTAGTTTAACTAAAACCTTACAAACTTTTATATTAAAATCAAAAAATAAAAATCTTTGTATGATATGATAATGTGAAACCAATTAATTACCATCATAAAGCCACGTGAAAGGAAATGCTAATTTAATGGATCTGATCTTTCTGTCGCTAATCATAATCAACTGCTCCATTTTGTGTGTGTGCGTTTTAGCTCATGGTAATGGCGTTAGTGGTCGAACTGTGGCATAGAGAATGTAGGAGATATAATTCTATTTGCAACTTTTATTTATTAATTTATTTTTAAAGTTGGATCGATTTTTTACTTTAGATTTATAGTAAGTGCTTAAGGCTATATTCTTAAGAGGAAGAATAATTTCTTCTAGCGTTTTCTAAACTGACGACTTCCTATTTCACGAAATGTTCAATGCGACTAGCACGTTCAGCGATATTTCTGTTAAATAACCGTCAAATTCTGTAAAGCATGACATTAAATTTTCATAAAATCAAATTAAAATGGCCTGTGAGATGTAAACTAAGATTGTACTTTATTCATTATTTTCATAAAACACGCCTGTGGCCCTTTTAGTAGTAATGTTTTAAGTGACACAAAGTCACCAGAATGTATTGGATGTGAATAACTAATAGCGTAAGTAAACGTAAACACAGGACATTTGGCTGTAAAGTTTGTTTTTTTATTCAGTCACTTAGCGCAAAATACACAAGAGCATAAAGAAAATAAAAAGCATTTACTTCAGCAATATATTAAATGAAGATTTCCATTTATTTGATCATGGAAGCATGCGAGGGCAACATGCTTAAAGGAAGGGATGCCTTACTGGAGAACTTTCTAAGGGACTCTAATTCGAATACACGTTACACATGGGGAAAACCACAGAAACATCCACTGCCTTGGACTCTAACCCAGGTCCGAACTACCAGTGTTTAACGACTTAACCTCTCGGTGCCTGGTAAGCGATATTAAATGAAAAGAACAATAATTTTAAGAAAAAATCACTAAAATAATTAGCTTTGTAAGTGCTCACACAGCTGAATTTATATATCTTTAAACCACTTCGCAATCTGCAGATATCAAGGCTAACACAGGAAACTTCATACGTATTATTTGCAAAATACTAAATAGTCCAAGCATATATTAACGTCTATCAATTACTGTACCACTATTTGTAGTGTCTGCAGATGAATAAAAGCACATGAACTCCATGCAATTAGACATACTTCAAGATTATGTCCTATATAAAGCTCAAAATAATGTATTTGGTTTGAAATAATGTACTGCGATTTAATGGTTGATTTTTAAATAGGCTGTTAAGGCCAGTATATAACTTCCTTGCAGAAGTTCTAATTTATTTTCTGCCACTGACAGCAAAGTCTTCAATTTCCTCTAAGTTAGAATCTTTTAATTAAGGGAAGCTTCGTATGGTTGCTTCTTTATAGTTCCTAAATCAAAAGATTACTTTAATGACCTCAGATTACCATTTAGCTTCCTCTCTAATTTGTATTCCCTATAAAAATCCCTAAGTTAGGATTTCTGTTAATAATATCAATATTTCCATGACTGCATTTTCAAAGATCAAATAAAACAATATATTTTCAGTCAATGATAAATAATTCATGGTTAAGCTTTGCTTAACGTAGGGTGTGTTCTAGGTTTCAGACGTACGTAACTGTTCTTAATTGCATCTTTCTGCATTTATTCACTGGCATTCAGGTAATTAATCGTTCAACTATATAACTAGAAGCATTCTGAATTAAAAAGAAGTGCATATAAATTTGTGAATATAATTGCAGTATTCTGTATTGGAAGTTACTAAGTTTGTGCCGTTATACCACAGGGAGAATTAGGTTCTACAGAAAAGTGACCCTTTTCGTGGCATAACTGCTGTTTAGAAAGTTCCAAGTATTGCTATTGTTTCTAGATTTCTGAAATTTCCAGCGCTGGTTTATTTCTGTTAATTGGTAACTTTAAAGCTTTAACACAGTTCACGACGTTTCATTTCACATTAAGTTTTCCAACATATGATTTCACATTTTGTAGTAGTGAAATATCCGCAAATGAAATTTAAAAGAAAATTAAATATATAAATATTAATAAAAAAAATCTGAAAGCTTTCAGGATTTACGTTACACCCAAAGAGGCGTTTTTCTAGACTTTTGTGGGTTACCTTTATTTATTAATTATCATGTTCTTTGCACTCAAACCCTAAAATTCAGTTCAAAGGCAATATCGCAAAATAAATTTAAAATGAGCGTATCTTTGGAATTCCTGATGCACATTTACAAAATATGAAGTAGATAATAAGACAAATCTAAATTTGGGCTTCCAGGTGTACGTATTCGGGTGGAAGAGTACGTTATTCAAAATTGGATGGATCTAGGTACCGTTGTTTCATCAAAATGCGAGAAACATACATACACTTATGCAGATTTTTTATTATTTAATTTCTTTAAATATAACCCAGGGCTCTAACATTTGGTGGCAGCAATTTGAAAAGTGAACCGACATTTAAAGCGAACCAACGCAAACTGCCAAAACGAAATTAATAGTCCTTCAGGGTAAACTGCCTCTTTGGACTACAAACTAGAGTACCTCAGAGTTTATTCGTGTCTAAGCCCTGTAACAAATAAAAAACTGCGTATCTTCCCTTCACTCATTTTGGAGGATCTCCCCAAATGGGCTTTGCTCTCCTCCCCCCCTTAAGCTCGAATTTGGATTGCGCCGCCGTTGGCGGGCAGCTGAAAAACAATCGTGTAGTTATTTTTGGAGGCGCAATGGTACAACATTATGTAATCCTCATTGAGCTGTAAATATTACGCTTGTAATTCTTGTTATGTTATGTTAAAAAGAAAATATTTTAAACACCTTTTTATCGAGTGTTTATTTATTTATTTACTTTATATTTTGGAAATGTACGTTCCTCTTTAACTCTGAAATATAGCGCACACTTTTTCTCTTTTAAATCTTAGGGTATATGTTAAGAGACATAAATTGCCACCACTACTTCTTTTCCAATTTTCCCCACTTATACAGGCGGAGATAATATGCAAGCTCTTAACTATATACAACAAATGTGAAAACATATTGTATTCGTCTGTAGCTTTTTAACATGGAAGTTATACATGGAACCGATTTCATCCATTCATCAATTTAAGTAAGAATAAAGTGCTGATTCAAAATGTATTGTTGTTTAAAAGAACTAATATCTTAGAATGAATCCAAAGATAAATATGAAATTATTTACTGTAGCTCATGGAACTTGTCGTCTGAAATTTATATTAGCAGAAATGCGGATTATCTAGTTTACGGATTTTGCCCATCTGAGTCAACAGAAAGAACAATTTTAAGGAAAGAAAATTTCTTTTGATAATCATTTGCAGCAAATCTGTGGTACAGATTTAGAAACTAATAATCAGTTTAGTGCAAAATATCCTGAAATTTCATTAAATACAATGGTTCTAATAACTAGCTATTTGTATTACGAGCCCAGCTTATTTTTCAGTAAATTGTGGGGTTTTACTTATCTAATTCAATGTTCCATCTTAGAACCCCACAAACACTAACAAGCGAATAATCGCTTAAGTGTGATGATAACACGTAAGACTTAAGAAGGATTAATTATCCTTTATTTCTCAGAATAAATACAATGAACTCCTAACTCGGAGTATACACAAAGCTTCCACTTGGGCTTGAACTTAAAAAATTATGAATTTAAACTAAACTAAGCTTAACTAAAGCTATCTGAAAGATACAGCCGAAGCTTTCAGAATTCTAAGTAGTTGCTTCCTAAATATAAATTAAATCGGCGAAGCCAAGCAGGGGCCTAAAGTATGGCCGAGCGTAGTATCTAGGAGAGACGTAGGCAAATGGCAAACGCGCGCTAGTCAGGAAAATCAGACTCTCTCTCTCCAAGTCGGCGAAACATGGACTTAAATGGTATTCTTACTCATTTTCATTAACTGCGTTTCTGAAATTACATTCTGGTAGGAAATTGTAAGCTCAAATTAGAATAGAAAGAAACGTTGCATAACTTAAAATAACTGTTAATAAAATTAGGATAAGCCTTACAAAATAAAATGTGTTTTCCACTGCAGAAAGTTAAAATAAATTACTGCAGAAATGAGCATGAAGTACTCTTGAAAGTTGTATTAATCAAATTTTTAAAGTATTCTAAAAGCGAAAAATTTCGTGCGTCAGGTTTCAACGAAAACATTTCCTCCCTCGGAACCATCTAAACGATTTTTTTTGTGTGTGTGACATCCGCACGTACGGACAGAATAAATGACTATTTTTTTTCCAAACTGTAGAATGTATTTAATATGGATTCAGAAGGGAATTTTTCTTGGCATCTGTACGTATGTAGGTATCTACATATCTCGCATAACTCAAAAACTATTATCCGTAGAATGTTGAAGATTTTTATATAGACAAAAAGTAGAACTTATTCCGCAAATCTAAATTTCTTACATTTTGTCTCTCCCTCTCCGTATATTTATATATATACATATATAGGGAATGTAATCTGTTATGACCGATAGATGGCGCTGCATGCTGTTCAATGGTACTGTATGGAAAAACACAGACGGGACTTCCATGACAACTAAACATGTGTAAGACGTACTATCAAAAGTTGTACGTTGTTATAAAGATGAAAGAACTTTTAACTTTTCTTTAGTGTGACAAATTTTCCGTAAATATTCGTCCTCCTGTCGTGCATTTTCATAGTGTGTAAAAACTGTTAATAGGCTTCATTAAATGCACAAGTTAAAATGTTAATTGGAATAGTGTGTATATTAACCCCTTAAGAAAGTTTCAGCCATTTTATGAAGTGTATTCTCAGACACAAATCTAAAACGGTATATATATATCCTCTTACCCGGCTCGCTGAGCTCTGTTTTTTATTCTTATGTGTGGTAAATTGTGCAATTTTTGCTTCTAAAGGGATTAAATTGTGTTGCTGTTATGTTCCGGTTAAGCGGCTTAAATTAATGCCCAATTAACAGTTGTAGAATTATAAAAAAATTTAAATTGTAAGTGGTGCTAGTCCCAAATTGGTGGCTATTTGTTTACATTCGAAACGCTTAGTAGTACAGTTAATTAAGTCACTTGGTGCACCAACTTCAGTGTCTTCTTGCCCAGGAGGCCTAAAGTTAAGTTTCTGAGCGCAGAAAATTTTGTCTCTTTACCCGTTAGCCGAATTGTTTGTATTCGCATAGAAACTCTAATTTTAATTCCAAAAATTGATTTGTTTTTAACTGTATTTGGTGTTTTAGGTTTTTCTGTATTTTACAATTTTTAATGAAGATTTTTTAGGTTTTTCTGTATTTTGCAATATTTAATGAAAGTGTTTTAGGTTTTTCTGTATTTTACATATTTTAATGAAGATGTTTTGAGGTTTTATGTATTTTTGTCTTATGGTGGTATGAAACTGATTGCAGCGAAGTCGGATTGATTGAATAAATAATATAGGGTCTAAACATATGATTTCAAGTGAAATATCTATACATACACATACATACATCTCTTTCTCTCTCTCTCTCTCTATATATATATATATATAAACTAAAACATAAACTATATTTCAGTTCATATTAAACTTAGAACTAAATAACGCACTAACAGCCATAATAAATTTCGTGGCGATAATATACTGCTGGCCATCCACTATGAAACAACACTATGAAAGAAGCATCCACACAGCATGAAACTTGCATCAGGTATACAGCGAGATAGAATATCAAATGATAACGATTTCAGCGCAACTGCCGAGATACTTACAATCCGTATATTAAAAGGAGGAATATCTGCCGTTTTGAATAACTTGAATTGCTCCCTCGCGAGATTTTTTGTCGCCGCAGCTTCAGCATGCCTCGTAGAAAAACACGAGCATCATTCGAGCACTTTTCTAAGTTCAACCGAAGAGGATTCGTTCCAAACAGAGGTTGCGAATTATCCTTCCGGGAAACTAGTCATCGTTTCGGTAATGGTCAAGCAACAGTCATGCCAATATCATTGTTAAATTTGAAACAGAAAACGAATGACAGACAGAGGAAGATCAACCGCCTAGTCTCACCATTCCACGGGAAAACTGGAATATTGTGCTTATTGCTACATCCGCAACGATATCATAACGAGTGCAATTTGTAATGCAACAATCCTTATTGGCAAAAATAATTCGAAGCAGTACAATGGCCGACGGTATAATAATTTTAGGTACAATGGACTGTCCGCTATGATTTATCCGCTTTGATTACCTATACCTTTAAACCACTAGCGTGTTTCCGTTTGTAATGGGGCACATAACTTTGAAAATGAACATCTGAATAAGATAACACTGTGTTTTTGGACAAACCACGCTTCTGACCTGCAGTACCACAATAGACCGTTTAGAATTTGAAGACACTTTATTGAGCGAGTGCTTAACTGTGTTAATCGTCATCATGTTGGTTCTGCACCGGTCTTATGTTGTGGGGTGGCATTGGATTTCGTTCCTGCTGTTATGGTACCTTAAAGGCACCAAACGTTAAATACTACAAAACAACTAACTGTTACAATTATATTCTGAAATTAAATAATTTGCCTATAAACAATCTCAAGAGACCAGATCTGTTTATTGCATTGTGTGAAGTTTTTTCAAAAGAACTATTCCGAACAACACCTAAGACCAAGCAGGAGTACTGGTGTTATGAACATTACACATTACATCACAAGAAAATACTCTGAATCAAATAGATAGCCAAGGATATTTATTAATGCACTATAAAAATGACATGAAATCTTATAACTTAAATTTTCATTATTGTACCGAGATGACATCTAAAAATTCATTTAGAACTAATTATATTTCACCGTAAAATATTAAATTTTTATGCAGTTTATCAGATTCTCCTGGCCAGCATAAAATACAAAAGGAATTTTTAATGAATCACCGAGTATGGTATCTTAAGTGTTTCCTAATTACGAGAATGATTACTTCGTTCAAAAGAAATTTCTTAATTTTCACAGGGAAAAAAATTACATGCATAAAATAAGTAATCCCTTAGGCAGATTGAAAGTATTTACTATTCATGTAGTCCCGTTGGAGAAAAATTAGTACTTTTACACTTTCATTCAATTATTATTCAATTAAGGGTAAATCAAAGGGCTAATGAAGAATTAAAATTTTTATTTTTCCTTATCTTTGCAAGAAAAAGTTAAAGTTAATCTCAAACCAAAAGAGTTAGCATCTGAAAGAGTAAAAGGAAGGAAAATTTAGATAAAGTTAACTAATTTAGGATCTCTGTCTTAATTCATATATACGTATTTTAATTATTTCCCAAGTTAAGATTAAATGGTCCTAAATAGAGTAAATGCACTGCAGTTGCTTAACTTAACAGCCTGGACTTAAAATTCAACAGAAAAACTCCTGACAAATAAGTTAAATAGATTTAATTATAGTCTAAATATACATATTATTATTCCTTACATTAACTAATCATAGCTAGAAATTTTAGCTAGAAATTTTTCCTTTAATTAATCATAGTTATAATTTCTCTTTTGTTTATTCATATTCATTCCATTATTTTGTGAATTTATAATTATCCTCATTATTTAAGTTCATGTTTACTGAATTAAGGTTGAAAGCTGTCCTTAAAATTCAAGTGAAGGAGGTAAAGAACAAACAAAAAGTTGAACTCTCTTGAAGAAATTTTTGAAGCTTAATTAAGCATTACCCATTGTAACAAAAAAGGTGTCTGTTATTATTGAAATTTTAATCTTAGGCTGAGATTACTTTACAAGAACTACAGCTATAACAAGAGAACAAATGGAACTTATCTGCTGCATTATCCTCAGACGACCAAACCGCTAGGAGAAGTTGGACAAGGCACTCCACCGTACATATTTCTTGCCAGCACAGTTATAGATTTTATTCAGGCGACCTGAAGACCCATCCTAGTGGGAAGACGAAAAATGCATAGATGTTTTGAAGAAAAATCTGGACTCCTAGTCCGAGTGGAAGAAGGTGGAAACTTGAAAAATTCAAGGAACGAGACCCATCCTAGTGGGAAGACGAAAAATGCATAGATGTTTCGAAGAAAAAATCTGAACTCCCCGTCCGTGTGGAAGAAGGTGGAAACTTCAGAAGAATTCAAGGAACGTCAGAGCTCCCAGTCCGCATGGAAAGGATGGCAAGGTGCCTAAGTATCGAGGAACATCAGAACTCCTTAGACGTACATCTTTTTCTTCTTCCTGTAACTCAACCGTCTATGGGAGCAGGCATCAAGCCGAAGGCGGCTTTTACCGGATAGAGGCCTTGAACATCTAAACTTTTAACGGTCGCCCTGGTTAATCATGGCGGCTCTTCCAGTGGAAGGTAACGCGAGTTCTTCTTAACAGCTGCTTTCCGAAGCAAAATGAGAGAGAGCAAAGGCGTGCAAGCTTTGCGAGGCAAAAAGAGCGAGCAAAGGTGTGCACTCGGGTTTTAATCGTCCAGAATCCAGATATTTCCAAATTCACCCAAATTGGTGAAAAAGTATGCAAATCTCGCCAAGTACAAAACAGTGCTGCGAAAATCTAGTTTTTCCCTCTAGACACCAAAAAAAAATTCCACCTTCGCCACCCCTTTCGCCAACGGAAAAGGGGTGAGGGAAAGAATGTAACAACCCTACTACCCAAGCTGCACGACCGGATGCTGAGCACGACCTTGGACGAAAACTGCTCGAAAAAACGCTCTTTTAGAAGAATAAAACTTTTGATCCGAAATTCAACAATTTTAACAATTAAATGGGCATATTTCTCCAACGGGGCAACGTACAATCATGAAAGTAGATTCATAAGAAAACTAAATTTTTTCTCTCTAAGAGGTATAAATTTCCTCCATGTAAATAAAAGGAAGTATTTTTAAATTCCAAATATTACGCAGAAAGCAACCGATTTCCCATTGTCTCCTTTTCCCGAAAGCTAGCACTATCGAAAGCGTAACTGTAAGAATGAGAACCCTGTTTAACTCTGTATAAAAATAATTGATTCATTAACGTAAACGGCACAACTAGTGAAGAAAAATTTAGAATAAAAATAAATTAATGCATATAATTTTACTCACTCAATAATTAATTATCAAATAAACTGCAATAAACTACATATTAAACCCCAATTCTAATCTAACTAAAATCGCTACATAACACTGCGCTCTACTAGTACGCATTATCAGTACACATACTAACCCAACGCTCTGTCTTTGAGGCTTTGCTTCCTGTCCTCCTTCCTTTACTTCAAGGCTTGCCTACGGTCACATTTCAACAGGACGATGCGCGACCACAAGTTGCACATTCATTGTTACCCTGACCTTCTCGTTCTCCAGATCTATAATCCATCTAACCTGTCTGGTCAATAACTGGAGAACCCCTAGCCCGGCATACTGTAACCGCGTACTTCGGCTACATGTGGAGGCAGCATGTACTGTTATTCCTCCATATCGCATCCCAAGCCTCTTTCATTCAGTGCCGCTGTGTGTAGCTGCGGTTATTGATAAACGTGGAAGCAAACCTGATTCCCGATTTTCTCGTCTTCATCATAAAGAAACCTGTACTTGAAATAAGTTATCATTGATACTATGTGTAATCTCTGAAATACATTTGACTGTGATGTTTCTTGTCCTTCATCCTGTTGCATTTTGAATGGCCACAGTATATATCAAACTTTGTAAATTCAATACGTAATTTCAGATTCTTTCCGAAATAGCAAAAAAAATGACATTGCGGGTAAAAATCAAAATTAGAAATAACACATCAGATCAAAATAAATGTTGTAGAGAAAAATAGTGTGTTGTGTTTTCTTTTAATACCTCCATTAAGGGGATTGTTGCCACTAGAAGTGCGCAAATAGCCATTTTTTCCAGCTATTTAATGAACAAATTGAAAGATCAAGAGAAGTTCCTAGTGCAAATAAGTAAATAATTGTGTAAGTAAACTGAATGAAATTAAATTGTTCATTTAATAGCTATATGTATGATATAAAAAATTGAAAGACCGTGATTAAAATCTTTCTGTAAAAATAAAAAATAAATACAAATAATTTGATAAAATTTTTAAAGAATTTTCTGCGTTTGCTTTTTTTATGTTTTCTTGTATTCTCTTTAGAATTCAACCGTTGACCTTTTCGATGAACATTATCATAAATAATGCATTTCTCAATTCCAATAACAATGCTTTTCAAGAAAGGCCCCATTTCATTTGCTGTAAGCAGAGGAAATCAAATCGAGATTTATAGCTTACGGTTTTTCAGTTTCGACTTTACGTGGAGAAGAAAAAGTCAGCCATATATTCCTATGCATTTCATGTGATCTACTATTGTGGAACATGCATAATAATGCCTTTTCGCAGTGGGTGAAACTTGTGTTTCATGTTACCCTGCATTTTCAAATCATCATCCTTCCATCAATCATTTGCCTTCCCAATTTTAACCTCGCCTCCCATATGAATGTTTTTAGTTCCTAATATCTTAAATGATCACTGGCTTATATTAACAAGCAGTTATATAAAAAGCATTTTCTGATTTGCCTTTGAACTACAGGTACAGGTACTTTTACAGGTAGATCGAACGCTTAAAGCATGTTGCACTAAATATGAGCTTATCACAAGACATTTACTTACAGCTAAAATTAATGAAATGCCAGTTCAGTGGAGATTGAAAAGAAAGTGTATAGCATCCTGATTAAAATAATCTCTAAAATTTTCGATTGCGAATTCACTTAGTGTTTATTATTTGGCCTATTATTTTTTTATTATTATTATTCACTGCGCTTTTGGCAAAAAGAATCCTATAAGTATTATTCACTGTAGCTTTGGCAAATAGAATCCTATTGTTATTATTCACTGCACCTTTGGCAAATAGAATTCTATTATTATTATTCACTGCATCTTTGGCATATAGAATTCTATTATTATTATTATTATTATTATTATTCACAGCATCTTTGGCAAATAGAATCCTATAATTATTATTCACTGCATATTTGGCAAGTAGAACCCTGCACCACTATCCAACGCTTTACAATTAATGATTAAAAGATGAATGAATGTTACGTATTTTTGAAATTGGTGGCCACTTTGAAATTTCTTTGCCATTTGTGAAAATTCTTATGTCTCACAATTTAATTTTTGTGAGTTGCGGATAGGTGTTTCCATAAAATTTAGGTGATAGTTTCAAATGGTGATGCTGGATTTCCAATGACTGTTGTACTATGAAAAACATGATCAAGAATAAACTATATTAGCTTCCGAACGTCTTCACTCGACATCCTGTTTCATAAATAATTAGATATATGCCTTGTATAGTGTGTACTTTAGAAACTAGAGTAATAGTGACATCTTGAAACCAATGCAATATTTATAAAGGAAATGTGATGACTACCAGCCTTCTCATCTTGTTTTGAGAAATGTTTCCGGTTTTAAAAGGAAGTTATATTATGCAAGCGTAAATTTTAAATTCACAAGCAGTAAATGAATGAAAATGTATAAGGAATATGTCACTACATTGAAATGAAAAGATATATACCAGCAGTACTGAAGTTCATAGCCTTAGAAACAACATATTGGGGCTTCTGTAAATTGTTGTTACTAAAGTAACTATTAAATATAAAATATTTATTAGATAAACAAGGTTGCGCTAAGAAAGAAAATTTAAATCATTTGGATAAAATTATTAGCAAGAAAGTGGTTGAGCTTAGGTAAGAGCATAAGGTATTTTCTTCATCGTTTCTGCATGCATTCATGGTGCAACGGTAGCACACTCGACGCGTATTCGAGAGGTCCAGATTTGTGTCCCGGCGGTCGCATTGCACATATTTCACGTTTCCGGCATCAAAATAACGTAATGACTCTACAATAGGAGCTTCAAAACCATTCTTCCCAATAAATCTTATGTGACAGGATTTGTGAGAGAAATCTTAACAACTGAATGAAGGAATTAAACACTGAAATAAAACGAAGACGTAAATTTTAAAAGGCGGAAAAGAAAAAGACATGAACGTAAAGAAAATGAAGGTAAATAACAAAAGGTGGACATAAAAATGTACCTGAATTACGCAAGCGAATATTAAGCTTTCAAACATCGATACACAGAAATGATACACGGAAACAATGTACAAAAGGTAGGTTCAAAATTAGGATTATTGATATTAAAAATTCGAACCAAAAACGCTTACTAATGGGACAGATGTATGTCAAAAAATGCCAGGGTGATACTCGCAGATAAGTGAGTAGTTAATTATCAGAGCTCTTTCTCTTGCTATAACACATCTTACTGCAGCAATCCATAAAACAAAATTGTAAAATTATCTTGAATAAAAGCTTTAAAATTAGTCCTGAAAAAAAACTGATACATTTCCATTATGTTTCAGACTCTTTTTTCATCCTATCTGTTCTAGACAATTTCGGGAAGAATCATGAGTGGCAACTACGTCTCAGTTTCAAGGTTCAAGAGCTGGATTCCTATGGAAAGCTCACAGAATAAATAATATCAAGTATAAATTAATAAACATTATAATTAAATTAATAAACTATAAATAAAAAATAAATTAAAATGAAGCAATATTTTATTAAATTAATGGAAACATATATTATAAAATTAATAGAACCACGGATATTTTATTTTAAACAATTAATTAAAATATCCATGGTATTTTATAAAATTAATGAAACATTAACATTCTGCAAATGGAATGTTAGCAGAATGCTAAAATCAAGATCTATATCAAAAACAATAAAATTGATTTGGCTAGAAGTATTTGATTTACGCAAAGCACATACAGGAATAAAAGAAAAACAATATTTTGGAATGATTTTGATTCTATTTAAGACTGCAGACTTCATTTTAAATTCAAACATTTCATGAAAAATATATTAAAGAATTGCCTTTGAAAGAAACATTGTAGCCCCAAGCCAGAAACTTCTTCAGCCTGCATTCAGATCTAGTTCCTCATGATTGGGCCTTAGGACCGCTATGAACTCACGTGTCAGGATTTTGAATGCATTACAAAAGGAAACGACTGTTTGTCTCGATTGAACCTGCGTTATGGACGCGGTTACGAACTCTACGCATTGATGTGACTGATTCCTGCTTTGCTCGAAAATTATGTGATTTCGTACCATTTCGAATGCGGCCATCAGCCATCAAGCGTGAATGTGCTGCTCTATTTCTCGCTGATCAGTTCAGCAATTCTACGATCCGTGGTACTCGCGGCCTGTACGTACTTGGACTATGTTCTTTTTCAGGAACGCCGACGACAACGACTATAGTCACACTACAGATACTGCTTTAATCCTAGATTTGCAACTAGTAAAATATATACTAACTCCTAACAATATCAGTATATTCTGATAACCCAAAGTAAACAGTATAACGGAAATTGAAAGCAAAAATGCAAGTGATGAAGAAACGAAAACAATGCTACTAAGCTATATGAACTTCAAGGCACATTGGTAATGCTGGATAACTATTGGAACTGCAGTCACTATAAAAATATCACCATTACCGAGAAATACTTTAAATAAACATTTAATCTATTCAACTACTTATAAACTTCTGACTCAACATACGAGGGAATCGAAAAATCCTCGGACGGACGAGGAACATACTGAAAAGAATGAAGTAAAATCACCCAGGAAAACAACTAAAACTTCTTAAAAATAAGATTATATGGAAATCTTATAAAATGATAATTTCAATAAGCTAACTCAGAATGTTCAACTTGAAGCCAACCATGAGGCTCAGCCGCCTGAAGATAAAATTCCTCTTATCATTTCCTCATATTCCTGATCAAGTGGATTGGATTAGTCTTAAGCGTTACTTCATAGAGGCTTGCAAGGAATAATTTGAAATGATAGTCAAAAAAGATTGATCGCCGCTTATGCGAAGAATAATGAATATTAATGAATTACTGTTAGACACCTGAAGAATAATGAACACCCATTTCATACATTTCATCAGTTAATAGAAAACTGTAGAGGCAATCATCAAGGGACAAACTCCCATTGGTTTTGGTTGAAGAAATTATAAATGACCTCAACAGAAGGAACTTCCCGGGTCTATACATAAAACAGTTTAGTCGCTCCCCCCCAACAGAAATTAAGGAATGACTGCCTATTCATTTTATGAAGATGAATAAGAGGCCCGAAATAAATACAGTCTTTCAAGTGAATAACATCCACTGCATTAAAGTCAGAGTTTAAACTTTTTCGCCCATAAAATGTCTGACGATGTACTACAGATGCAGATGTTTAGAAACACTTCTGTTTCAACCAAGGAAGGTGCTCCAGTTGTGACCTGCCGCACAACACTTCAGTATGTCAAATTAACGAAGCGAAGAAACCAATACGCATTTTTTATCAAAGGGACCATGGTAATTCCTTTCAAGGACCTATTTATGCAAAACGATTTACAAGAAACAGAAGAAGGCAACTCGAAATCGTGAAGTTAAGCAAATCTTCCCTCGATATCTGAAAAAAACAAGTTTCACTCATTACAGCCAAGTACAAGGAAGGAAGAACATCACAAAAACCTACGTCTCGCTGATACAGTGAATCCGGCAAGAAAAAATTCCCTGCGGCGATAAATGAAGCCACTGCTTGGATTACTGAAAAAAATACCGGAAATTAACTTAGTCATGGATTCTATACGCAAAGCGAAGACAACCTACGAACAACTTGAAGTTAGCTTATGAACTACATAAATCCTTGTCTGATTTGCAAGGACCAAATATGTTCAGCAAACGGACACACCAAAGCTGCGATCGAAACGTTTACTCTACTTTACCTCAAATACCTGATTCTCTTGTCTCATACTACTAATGTCTTTCTCTTGCAAGTGACGTTTGGATTCATGGACTGAACGGTTGAATGTTTTAGGAGAAGAGGTTTCGGCCGTTTTCTCTTAAACTTCCTCTGCAACTCTTGCTATAGAAAAGACGTGGCGTAGAACTATACGTTGTTCAGTTCAGGACGGGACGTATACTATAAACTGTGACCCGTTTATTCGAGGTACTTAAAATTTGTAACCCGCTGATCTAAGTCTCTCCCCGTTTGTTTCCTACGAACCTAATTTGTGAGTGTGGATAGTTGGGCCTTTGTTGCATTGTGGGGCAGCGATGCGTGTGACCATTGTTTATCAATTCATTTTAGCATTCAGATAATGATGCCTCAACTCATCTTTGACGGCAAATCGAAATTGGCCAAGCAGGCTGAGCATTTCGTATCAAGAGCAATGAACAGACTCTCATTCTCAAAATGTTGGCAGGAGTTAAATAAGGATGTACTAGGACTATCCTGAATACAGCCTGAATTATTTTAATAAAGTGTTGATCTCTGCCTCAAATAAAGTCTTGAAATTCCTTGATACATTGAAAAACCAGGCGTTACGCGTGATGACTAGGGGAGATAATACTTCA
The DNA here is from genome assembly GCA_000611955.2 of Stegodyphus mimosarum. Lineage (NCBI taxonomy): Eukaryota > Metazoa > Arthropoda > Arachnida > Araneae > Eresidae > Stegodyphus > Stegodyphus mimosarum. The sequence continues at coordinate 129,669 of KK116426.1, forward strand.
TCTGTGCTTGCTATGCAGTTACGTTGTGTTAAATCATTAGTAACTAATTTAATTCAGAAGAATGAAGCTATTCTTTTTAATAGACTAATTATACTCCCAAATAATCCCTTTAGGCTAGAATACGGCACTGGCAGAACACGTAATTTAAATTCTTCATCCAATGAGTTCGTAAGAACGATAATTCTAATGTTATTAATGATGGGCCATATGAACTATTGCGGGTCCGTGGAAACGCATGGTAGTCAATTTCAGATTTAAGTTGGTTCTGAATGCGAGAAAATGGGACCTTAATCTTGGTGCACGCAATGTCTGATTATTTGTCTTTAAAAATATCACTCGTCATTATTGTCTGTCTTTAAAAATATCACTCGTTTTCCTTCTGATGAGTGGCTTCACATTTACACTGATAGGTTTGTTCTGGATTTTGCTCCGGCTATTGGTGCTGGTGTTTTTAGTAAACGTTTTTCATTCTTTTGTGTTTACCTATGTGACTTAGCTACATGTTGTCTCATTTATAACTCACTCTAATGCAGAAATCGCAGCTAGAGTTATATATAACCCTGGAACAACTTGATGTTTGTATTTCTCCTCTTGAGAAGGCTGTAAGTTTTTTTCAAAATATATCCCTGCTGTCGAGGCTTTGACAAGCAACTGGATGGATGTGCTTTCACATATACACTCAATACTTTGTGATAATCCCAGTGTCCCGGATACATCCCGTGTGGACTTATCCCATGTGCTGTGGCCAACGTTACGTTTTAGACTGGAAACTGTCTGTCTTTGTGCCTCTTTGTTTCTTTTCAAACTGAACACTTGACCTGATGGTCAGTAGCCTGGCATTTGTTCAGTAATCATTTCTTCTTAGTTCAATGAGATGCGTGTTCTTATCACGAATGGGTCTTCTCTTCAGGGTAGCAATAAATTTTTGAATATTAAACTGTAGTAAATTATTCGTCCAAATAGAAAAGTAAACAAAGCATCTAGTTTTTAAACCATAAAAGCTTACAATAACATTTTTGGAAATGTTTTGTTTACAGAATGGATTTTTGCATGGAATTTGATTTAAAATGCTTGCAAGAAATTTAATTTTAATATTTAAAGAATAAATGAAATTTCATTTTTTGGTGTACTTACAAGTACCTGACTACACAAAATCTGAAATTTTTAATAATGCTTGAATCCAAATTTACTGGATAATTTAGATTTAAAATGCCCTCAAGCGCTGCTTAATAACCTTGCAAAATACGTATTTAATAATGTATGCAATAGCGCCAATTTTGGTGTTTAATTTTAGGGAATTTAAAACCTCAGCTTTTATCGTATATTCTTTTCTTTATATAACCTTTATTTACATTAATACTTAAATAAAGAAAGCTTTAACCTTTGCTATAATATGAGGTTTGGTAGTTTTTAAATTATTTTAATAAAAACTAACAGAACGTCTTGTCTCCAGGAGACATTTCATGATACAACATAGAATGATTATATCATGTATAAGATGTTGTATAAGTAAACACAACATTTTAAGCGTGATATTGTACAAATGTATTGTAAGTATTAAATTTTTATACCTTACGTTTTGAATCATATGTGACTAAACAAAATATGCTAAAGTTGAAGATGTATTTTCATCCATTTTAATGTCATTAATTCGGTTCAACAAAATCCCCAAACCATAATGTAGCTTTTCTGTATGACTAAGTTTAAATACTTCTTATTAAAAATTTGCCTTTAACACCTTTATATAAATAACAAATGCTGCACTTTCTTCCACATATTCTCTGCGGTACGTTTCAGTCACTATATTGGCGAAATCGCAAATCTGCATGGAATTAAAGAAATCTTCAAAATCAAAATGTGAGAATAATTAAAGTACTTGTTTGTTTTGTATTACATCTATACACCATTAAAATGATATGATTATTTTTACATTAAAAATATTGTGAATAAAATTATAATTTTTAGACGTTTTTTAAAACATATTATTATATGTATCATGTCCACTTGTTACTGTTTTAAAATTTGAAGGATTTCTCTTAAGTGTTAAAATAACCTTACTAAAAGGAAGAGTAATACTTTTTACTTAATTATTTGGTAGTTTATGTTAGCTTTAATTCTGTTTTTCCTTTCTTTATCTCTTTGATTAATGACTCTATAATTAACAGCATTTCATAAGACGTTCCTTTTGTAATTTGCTATGATAATGTTTTTTGAATGCAGCGGTAAAATTATAACTTGTCTTATCTGTAGGTTATTAGAAAATGATCTTGTTGTTTAGAAACATTATCATTTAATATATATATGATAGTCTGATATTTATTTTGTGTGTGTGTGTCTCTTTCTGTTTCTCTCTCTCTCTATATATATATATGTGTGTGTGTGTGTCTAAATTAATTATGGAATTATAACCGTATTATAAGCGCTAACACTACTAAATATTTATAGACAGTACTAATATTGCCAAACCTGAAATATAAACAATGTATTTCATAACTGAGTTTGATAAATGCAAATTACAATGTAGGTATCCTGCCGTAAGTTCCATCTTTAAGTTCGATTATGCACATTAGTATTAAGCTATTTTTCATCCAGCATGTATATTTTTTATTCCAAATAAATTCAAAGGCACATTTCTTTGTTCTCTTCCTGGAAGCCGAACAGTTGCTATTCAAACATTCTTGTGTCAAATGACGAATAATCCGATTGTGTTCAATAAATAAAAGAACAGAAACTTGTGAGAGAGAAATTCAGATCGTGAGATTTGTTCCCCATTTTTAATGTCCAAATAATCTTTTAAGGACACAGTTTCTGCAAATTCGCATTACAAGTTAATAAATGCAGAACAAACTCTCAATAAATTGATGAAAGAAATTCAACTTTGCTTCAGAATGAAGGCTAAACATTTAACATTAAGTTTAGTAATTTGCTACCAGCAGATGAAACAACGATATCGTAGAAATGCGAATGTGGAGGAAATTCTTTACTTAATTAAACGATAATAACACAAATAAAGCATTTACCGAATAAAGCGAAAAGACCCCTGGAACCTAAACATAATGAATTTCTTCAAGAAGACGTTCCCTTTAAGCTATGGTAAACGTCCGGCGTTCAGGGTACGTGTTCATCGCTCGAGTGTTGCTCTTGCCGTATATCCTTTGGGACCCATTCTTCATGACCAAGACATGACCCCAGGGGTTCCCACTTCCGCTCAGTTGCCCCCTTCTTCACAGAATGTATTCTTTTTCTTTGGATTTCTGTTTTTCATTTCTTTACTCTCCCACGAGCCTTGGCCATAAACGTGGCGACAGCAGCTAAGGTTAGCGATAAAAATGACCTGGCCTGAATTATTTTCGGTAGAGACCGTTAGCAGATAACAAAGCCAATGATTCACGTTGGAATGCCTGATGAAAAATGATGGCTTATAGCACTTTAGGACAAGAGGGATTGGAATAAAAAATGCTTTAAAAAAGCAAAATTTATTTTCCTCTTTTCGGCCGTAGTTTATGACTAGACATTGTACCAAAGTTAATTAATTCTTCAGAAGTTTAATTATTCTTGTTGCTGTAAAAAGAATGGTCGACTTGATAGCTAACTAACAAACTAATACTGAAGGAGAAATGGTGAAGGGGAAGATGATATATTTGAATTTTAAAACCTAATTCGAAAATTAGATGAAATAAAGAATTAAGCCATTAGGAAAAATTACACAGTTATGCAAATTTTACAGGTTTCTGTGTTATGAAATGTTCTTGGTTGATGTTAACCGTTAGTTTTATGCTAGGTCGATAGTTTTCTAAATGATTACCAAAAAAAAAGAGTATAGTTTCTGAATTAATATTCCTAAACTCTGGGGGGATGGGGTATTTTGATATGGAGATTTAAATTCAGATTCTTTATTTTATCTTATGCTACAATGGGATTTAATGAACTTTATACTATGAAGAAAGTGATTAATCTTCTAAGAAAAACCTCTACAGTTTCACATTATCCCTATAAATAACTTTTCATTACCTACTTCAAAGTAACAATTAAGATCACTGAATAACGCATTTAGAATTAATCGCAAGCTTTTAAGTAACAATGCCAAGCAATTTCGCCACAATTTGAATCACCCAGTAGTATAATTAAACAATAAGTAAATTAAGTCTTTGTTACAGCCGGTTTAGTACAAAGGTGCGAGGTTAAAATTCCAAGTATTCGTATTAGCAAACGACACACATTTTGGTAATTTACAAATTTTACAAAAGAACGTTTTCTTATAGTAAACTGTGTATACGCTTCAATCGAGAACAAAAATTAAGATAGAAGAAAGTTACATCCTAATATTTCATAAATCTGTCATTTCAACAGCTGGGAAACGAACGGAATGATAAAATAATAAATAAATAAATTTTTAAGAAATGTCAGTGAAACTGAATCTTTATTATTTCTTGTCGTACTTTTTTGTGCATAAAGCATATTTGCTAATTATTCTGCTACTTAAAATTGGCATTTAAAACTCGTGCCGACTCTGTCCTTATTTACGATCGTAACGCGCGTCGTCATGAGTTTGCGAAAAGTAACATGAATTTCAGGATATTAGGCCAACCTTTTTCTGCAGTAGCCATTATTACGCTTACTACCAGAACAGGGGAAAATAACATTGATATGACTGTTCTATATTAACTGATTAATTTCTCAGGATCATATATGGCGTTAACGGCTCTGGCTCTTAGGAAGCACAATAATGCCCTCTGCTTTGAAATTAAAATTCTGTTTCTATCAAGTTATGCACGACTCTTTTTGAAGTGCAACCACTGTAAAAGAATTATTCAGTGGCATCATTTCCTATATTCCTTCTTGAAGCTGCGTTCGTCTACAAGAAAATAATTTTGCTTTAATAAAAACAGCATGTGGCTGTGTCATTAGAAAAACTGATAATGCAGAATGACCAAGAACTTTGATGACGTCTGCTGTTTATTTCAAAGCTAAAATTCATTTTAAAATATGTTTTGCGCGTTGTCCTTTTCCTTTTAGAAGTTTACATTTGAATGTGAAAGGATTTTACTTTTTTAGAAAAAAGGAAGAAACTATTAGGTGCTTAAAAGGATCCTAGCACCATGATATATTAGGTGCTACGAAATATTTATGTAGAGGCATGGCTAGATTTTCGTATGATCAACAAGACACTTGAAACTCTAGCTTACTTTTAAATAACAAAATCTTCATTATAACAAAGCCATGAAACATTAAATTAACATAAAGAATAACTGTGTCGTCGGAAAAAATTCGACCCAAGGGCGGCGACAATGAAACGTGAAGTGCCTTTTTTTTTTTTTTTTTTTTTTTTTTTCATTTTTTTTTTTTTTTTTTTGTCCCGAATCTCCGTTGCTGTTGCAGTAGTTAGAGATACTGGTATGCTGTTGGCGAATAAACACAAGTTTATCTAAAGTCGCCACAGTGCCTTTGATGAACCAAATATCAGGGACCTACACACTCGTGCGATGACGTTCTATATGCATTCAAGTTGTAATTTCTTTGTTAATATATCATTAACAGAACAAAAGATGTAACCGTTAGTTGTATGCTAGGTCGATAGTTTTCTAAATGATTACCAAAAAAAAAAACGTATAGTTTCTGAATTAATATTCCTAAACTCTGGAGGGGGGGTATTTTGATATAGAGATTTAAATTCAGGTTATTTATTTTATCTTATGCTACAATGGGATTTAATGAACTTTGTACTATGAAGAAAGTGATTGATCTTCTAAGAAAAACCTCTACAGTTTCTGTATATGTTTTACATATATGTTTATATTACTAACATTTCCTGTATATGTTTTAAAACTACCAACGTAATCATTATGTTAGCAAAAGTATGTCTGAATCTGAGGGCGCAGGCTCATTTGTCATGTAAAGCTTCATTATTTATGTGCCGCTTTCTCCTTCCATTTGAGTTGCTTCCTGCAGTGCAACCTAGAAAATGTTCTCGGTGATGACACTGTAAAATGACCGATAGGCTTCGTCGTAAATCTTTGACGTGACAGAGCATTTGAGCACGATAGGGCAGTTACTAAAGGACGATCAAAGAATTTAATCTAAAATTGTCTCAAACGAAAAAAAAATTCGAGTAAACATGTTAGCACCTTACCCAGTGCCTGAAGCCATTAGTGTGCCTTTTGAAATCTTTACCATTTTATTTTAGTGTAAATGATTTCAGTGTCACTTTCTTACATATATTTCGTGGCGGTGAATTATTAGCACGGGGGTATTTTACCCTGCGCTGAGTATCTTTCTGATTGTAGCATAAAGTGCTTACCCCATAGTATCATTTTTCAAAGTACAGAGTAAAATGAATGATTATGATCTTGTTAAAACAGTTCCAAAAGTTTCTACGTAAAAAATCACTGATAAAATTTAAATGCGGTAAGGCATAGTAATTCATGGATTAATACAAGCACGAAAATTCACGGAATAATGATAGTGATTTTCAGTGCAAATACTAAAATAAATCCCCTTTAATGCCAAGAACCGCCCTTTTCTCCTTTTTGTAACTGAACAGTATGAAAATATTGTGATATTTACCTTTCTCGTATTCTAACATTTTTGAAATGCAGAATGTGCTTAAGGGTTAAAATAAACAGCGTATAAATAAAATTGAGCAGCTAAGTACTTAAAGTTCAACATAATTAATTTTTCCATAGACTGATAGCAAACATAATCATAGTAACTGAAAGTCGAAATGTAAAAAAGTGAAACTTTTTATATCATCATTCAGCTTCAGCAGAAAATCGTTAAAGTAATAAAATAAAATGTAATAATGTTTGTCAAGTATAATATATACTTGACAAACATTTCTCAAGTAATTTCATATTGGATGCGTTTTTGTTTCCCCATTTCCTAATAATAAAATATATATTTGATAAAAAAAAATTAACATGTTTGAGTGCATTGGGCTAAACATATTTGGAGAATTAATCGCTTTGGACTGAACAATAATTAAATAATACGCGTTAATTAAATAACTTTCATTGCAAATAAAATGATTCAAAAATATAACTAATTGAATATTTTTATTTAATTAAATAATATAATATATGAAATTTATAAAAATACATAAAAAAAATTATAAAATTCTAACACTTTTTTTCGTCTTATTTTCTGGCTGCTAATCTATGCGCAATTTTGCTATGATCCATCATTTCTAATAGACTGTATTCTGCAGAAAATTTACATTAATATTTTTTTTCATTCGGATTATTCTAAGGATGATTGCAGGTAATTTTAAATTCTGCGAGAAATAGAAAATGATCTTTCCCATCTACAACTAGAGCAAGCAGCGCTTAACAATCTTCAGCTTATGAGAAATAAAGGTTCCGTCTATGTTTCGAAAGCAACTGAATATCCATTATAAGTTTTCAGAATTGAATATCTTTAATATAGGTTCTCTTTTTTGGAATGCTTACTCTTCACTTGAGCAAAATCATGATGTTTACACTTAGGGCTATAAAACATCTGTGTGGTAAAATACCAGTAAAAATGAAGCAACATATTTTTTCAGCAATTTTTAAAATACATTGTTTGGAGATAGATAATCAGGCTTTAATAAATGTCAATTACTGTGTCTATTATTACTGATTCGTTCAGTTATCTATCATAAATATCTTAATAATTTTTTTTGTTTATTTATTTAGAAAATTTTTGAGGAAGTTTTAAACTGAAAACGATTTTGGCTTCTAAAACTAAAATAATAATAATTATTATTATAGCAACAATAATACTTTTCTTTAATTTAAGTTTGCTTTAACGTTTATTTAAGGATGCGCCTGGACCTATGCATTTGTAATGCAGTGTTTTTGATAAAGTGTGTATCAACACAATTTGTAATGACAGGTTATCTACTGCAAGTACTGAAGTTTTAATGATTGCAGTGTTCGTCTGCAGAATAAATTTTAGAAGCAAAATTCTTATAAATTATATTCTTTAACTTTCAAACAGGCTTATTAATTTTCCTTTCTCTTCTTCTATTTTTCATGCTTCCCTTATCACTTTTCTGCTTTCCGAGAAGAGCGAGCTTAATACATATTGTTACAAAGACGGAGTTACACTTCTCCGAGCAAGTATTCAGTGATTGAATTAGTGATAAACTTCTCAAGATGATCTGTTTTCAATCTAGCTTACAATTTCTGAGCTTTGCTCAAATACACGTGCGTCAATTTCAGCTTTTGAAAAATAAATGAAAGCCTTTAATCTCGACTTACACCACATTTGTTCTAGCTTTCTACAAGGAGGCACCCAACAACCATGCTCGAAGTTTTCTTTATTGTCTGCAACTCATGCATTCTTAATGAGGGTAATTAGCGCTAGGGGGCTCATTTATGGATGTACTCCAAAGACCTTCGAAGAGTGCTGCGTTTGTGGCATTATTCAGCGGATTTACGCAGTCAATTTTCCGGAACCACCTCGTGTCTCTAGTGAAGGGTCAATGAGTTCGTACAAAGTCCACATGTCGGATAATTCATGCCGTATGAAAAAGAATTTTTCGTTGAAATGCTTATACTGAACAATTTAAACAAACAATAGATGCTAGAGTACAGTGTTAAAACCAGTCAGTGTTGTAAGAAATACAGTTCAGATTCATAATTTATATAAAAATATGATGTGTACACCACATCACTTCCTTGTACGGAATATTAAATTATACACATTTTTTCCAGCTTTTCATTTAAGCTTATTGAATTAAATCTACTTCCTTGCTAATGCATAAACCAGAGTAAAATAAATGCACTGTTTAAAATTCACTATATTTATTTACCATAGCGACACTCTAGCTCTACGTTCACTTACCAGCGCTACATCTAATTCATATTATAACTCAGATTGCACAAAAATTGTATCATCTGAAGAAATATCTAATCTTTGCCACATGTTCCATTCAAATACTATAAGAAATTTAAAACGGTGTATAAAAGAAATTACACAAATAAAAAAGAAATAGTTTTTTACAGACGATTCAGTCCCTCTAAACTAATGCTCAAGCACTACTCATAAACATTCTCCTCTGTCCCAGTCAAACTGGTAAAACTATTTGCTGCTAATAAAAAACACTTACTTAATTGAATTTCACTAGAGATATATTTCTCATTCAATTAGTTCAGTTCTCAGTTCGTGGATAGGCAAAAATACATAAAACCCCAGAATATCTCCATTAAAATTTGGAAGATAGAGAAAAACATAAAACACCAAATACAGTTAAAACAATTAAAAAAATATTTTTTTCAATTAAAAATTAAAGTTCCTTCGCAAAAACAAGCAATTCAGCCAGCAGGTAAGAAGGCAGATTTTTCGGGGCACAAAGCTAAAAGTTTCCTTTTGGTCCCACTAGGCAAAAAGACACTGAAGGCGCAGAAAGACTTTCCCCTTTCTGCTGTTTCAAATATATAATAAAAAAAAAATATGGCTGCTATGGTAAGAAAAACAAAGGCTTAGCCTCACTTAAACAGCTTTCAAATTGTTGATAGTTCTACAGCTATTTCATGCAGATTAACTAAAGGCACAAAAACTTTAACCGGAAGATAAGAACAACATAATTCAACAATTTTTAAAACAGAAATGCGTAATTTACCGACATATAAGAATAAAAATAACTGAGCTCACGAAGCCGAGTAACAGAGTGGGTGTATATATATATATATACTTTTGGTGTGGCCGATTGCCACCAAAGCGGGAGGTGCACGGCTATATATTATAGTAGTCCTATATATAAAATTTCGACGTCCTGAGGCTATTTTCTTTTGAATTATGCGAGATAGATACGTATGTACGTACGATACGAAAACATCACTTCTGAATCCATTTTAAATCAGTTTTATAATTCGTTTCGGAAAAAAAATCTTCATTCTGTCCTTACGTACAGATGTCACGCAAAAACATCGTTCAGTTGCATTCGATAGAGGTCAAAATGGGGATTTTAGTTGAAATATGATACCCGGAATTTTTTGTTATTACAATACTTCTTTTCGTGATTACAATACTAACTTTACTTCGTACAGGAAAGCAAAAATAGCCCCAATACGATTCACGAAAATGAAGAACGTAAATTCTTATTAAAAGAAATGCAAACAGTTCTTTTCCGTAAGTGTCTAATATGATTTAGACTTCAAATTAATTTGATTGACTCATAGAATGCTGAAAAATTTCAATTTTTCAAACTCTTATTGATTAGCTAACTAAGAATGTAAATGCAGTAAAAGTACTGCTTAAGAAATTATACCTGAATGTTACATTTTAATATCGTATTTGATTAAAATGAATTAAAATATATTTAATTTACTGTAATAATTCCACCAGAAATTTTTATCAACATTTGCAATTTTTTCTAGTTAATGAAATGCGAGTGTTGCTAAAGCGTGAAACGAAATGATTTAATTTATCTTTCACGCTCTCCCACGCATAGCCGATTCTCAATGCATTGGAAAGTATAAACCCTTCAATCAAGGTATAATTAATTAATAAACTGAGCGATATAAAAGCGATAAACTCAATAATTTAAAATGCAATGAACGTAACTCATAAAATTAAAAACCTATTCATTTTAAACTGAGTAGGTTTCACTTGATGTGGTAATATTAATTAATCCATTAATCCTAACAGACGTGAAGTGAATTATAGGTATGTCTGAAATAACTATAAAGTCGTAAGAAGGTTTAAATAATCTTTTTGTTTAGACAGAATTTCGATCACAAAGGCTCTCTCTTCTGCAATATTATCAGTCACAGCTTGTGGTGATGCAACTAAACAGAACAGTGAAATTTAAGTTAAACGTTGAACAATAGTCGGACTATAAAATTAAATATTACTACAAACTGTTGGAGTACTCTACAAAAGCGTCAAAATCAAAGTGTCAGCAGCGATAGAAAACAAAGCCGAATAATTACAACTATCAGAGCTGGAAGAAAACTAACACGTAGCGTGCACGCGAAGTGAGTAACACTCTCTGTCTTAAAATCCAAAATCCTCAGTTGAGGAATCCAAAAAGGAGAAATTATAATGAAGACCAAAGATTAATTTGAAATCCTTACAAATGCATCCTGCTAATTATTATTATGAAATTTGCTCATTTGTTGTAATTAGTAAAAGAGGTCTTTAGAGTCCATAAGTTAAGTAAGTGATATAGAAATTTATATTGCTTAACATTTTAATTTTTGAATATTCATTGAAACTTTAATTGTGTTGCGGAAAGCCCAGCTGCGCTAAGATAGCTTCCCCGTAAAGCAGGCGAGCTTAGGATAGCCAGAAAGTGGCAGAGAAAGGCAGGGTTGCCGGATTTGACTGAAAATCGCGCCTTTGGAGATATTTGGCGATATGTCATAGACGAAGCGAGAACATTCTAGAACGCATTTTAGCGGTTTTCTGAGAAATATTTTCAAAGTTAGGTTACAGCTGCATATACCCTACCTGTACAGGAGAATACAGTATCATGAGTTCAGATATTAGCTTGAGAACGATCGCCAAATCGGGTGCTGTACTTTATTGCCTTGCCGTGAAGCTGTCTTCATCGATATAGCCTGAAGGCTGTATTTGCTGATTGTTTCCGTGTTATTTGTCGTAGGTTTTCGACGAGTGTAAACGTGTCTTTCTAACTGTCCCGTGTAATAGTGCTTGCTGGCAAATGAATTATGTTTTTATTCTTTACCAAGTGGTATTATCAATTACTCCAAATCCACGAACACGTAGAACGCAACAATAGTAAATCTTTCTTCGAGTATCAGACTGTATGCTGCTGGGCTTAGTCTCCATTTTAGACATGCAGAGGATTTAAAGCCCATTGATCAGGTAGTTACTGAATTTTGCAAAGGACTATTTTAATCCGTAACAAGGTCAGAGAGATAACAATATACATAATTTCGGAATAGTTACAAGTTACATTACATGGACAGAGTTATTAAGGAAATATAGCATCTGAATGTGTAAAACAGGTATCGGCACGCTTGATCAATCGAAAAAAATCAAAACGATTATAAAAGGAGCATAAGCCTGCTAAAAATGCCCATAGAAACCAGTGAAATTTTTTATGGATACCCATAAAAATCTATGGGTTTCTGTTGACTTTTACTGGTTTCTATTGGTCTCTGTGAGTTTTTCTTATTGGTTTCAAAATAGCCCATAGAAACCAGTAAAACTTTCTACTAGTACCCATGGAATTCTGTTGGTCTCTACTGACTTTTACTGATTTCTATTGATCTCTGTGGGTTTTTCTTACTAGTATCATCTGACACCCATACAACCAACATCAATGTCAGAACGTTTTACTGGTTTGCGTTGGTTTATGTTGACTTTCACTGGTTTTCTTACTAGTATCAATATAATAGAAATAGATGCTAAATAAATCTTCTGTTCGTTTATATGGGTCTATTCTAATTTTCTAACTGACGTCAATAAACTTCTTCTAAACAATGAAATTAGTACTGGTGTCAGTAAACCAAATTTCATTGATATTCTTATTGTTTGTTGCTTATTTTAAATTATTTATTAATTTACTTTTATTTTATTTATTTGGATACTGTTGAAAATAAGGCTATTTCTGTTTTGTAACCAACAGAAAGCTTTAAAATTAATAAAATCTCTTCTCTAAGAAGATCAGTATTTCCAAGAATGAAAGTATGATCTATTTAAGACCATCAGAGTAACCTGGAAACGCAGATGGTCGTTTTAGAGGTGCTTTTTTATATATGGCTCATTTATTTGTTTTCTTAAAAACTTTTGTCGGAAACAATAACAGTAATCATATACACCACACACAGTGAGAATTTTAATTACAATTCTAAATAAATAGATAAGTAAATATAAAATCCGTAACAATATAAATGGACTGAGTTCACAGTAGAGATTTAAATTTCAGTTATATAATTATAATAAAGCTGAAAGGATGGACATCGTTGAGGCATGTCTTTGGGAAACACATCCGCATTTAAATTAAGTATAAAGACAACACAAAAATCATCCTCCAACTAGCTGGCACGCTTACCTGAAGTGGATCTCGGGGTAATATCACTATTCAAAGTTGCAAAAAATTTAAATTATTTTACTATTTTATGTTTAAAATTCAATTATGAGGTGTAGATTTAAAGACGATCAAATTGTGAAATAAAAATATTCTAGAATTTATTGCAAGTTCATGGAATTCAGTCTTTTCAGAATGCTAGAATTATAAGTAGGCAATTCCTTTAGTTGGTTTACAAAAATGATAGATTACAGAAAATGAAATAAATTCATATAAATTATTGTGTTGTTTTAGGAGGTGGATGCTCTCCCTGTTCGACGTGAATTAAGAAGCAACAACAAATGTGATTATTTATTTTCACGTATCACTTTGTTATTTTACTGAAATTTGAACTAGATTATAGGAAGTACTCAGAAGACGGAGCAACGGACGTTTCGTAGCTCTTAATCTCTCCATCAATAATCGATTCTCGCTAGTAGAGAAATGGTTCTAATTTCCATGCGGAAGCATCTTGCTTAATTGCTCCGTGTATTCCAGTTTACCATAACAATATTAATCATGAACTTGTCCTTCATTAAATAAAACACATACTCTCAGTAAATAATTAATATGAACCCAGTTCCAAGCAGCATGTATTTTCAGGGACTCTTTTCTGATGTTTCATGTAGAGATAAATGCAGAAGAACGAAAGAAAATAATGTAAATACCAGAAAGTACGTAATATTTTGCTTCACAAGCTACCAAGAAAATGACGGATTCAAAAGTAACGACGAGAAATGTTGAATAAAATAATATGTACAGATGTTTAATACTAATTATCTGGCCTTTTTTTTCTGAACTGTTGGTTGTTATCTTGTGCATTGAATTACGAAAAAGCTTCTCAGAAATGTAAATGAGTTATAAAAGATGTGTGTTTTACAAAAGTAAGATTTATTTTTGCAAGTTTAATTTTTGTTATTACTTTCTTTTATGTTTTCACAAATTCGAATTTGTATTTTTAATTTACCACTTCTCAGAGCTTTTTACTTCGAAAATAAATAAGTTATTTTTTTTCTTTTCGCTCTTTTCCTTTCATTTTCACAAATGTATATCTTTTCCACATTTATTTTTTCTTTCATATTTTTATTTTTTTAACGTTTTACTTCTTTAATGCACTTACTCTTACGCTGCATTTACTTTTCTTCTTTGAAGTGAACTTAAACAAATTTCTTCGTCTAAAAAGTTTAGAATTTAAATGAACATCATTTCTGTACACGACATAGCATGTAATATTTTTTGCAGCAGATATTTTTTTTTGTAACTTGAAATCAACTTTAAATTAACACATACAACTTTCATTCTATATAGTTAATCTGAAATACATACGCAGAATACTATGCTTCTTACATCCTTATGCTTCTAATACTTAAACGGAGGTATTCAGAATTAAAATAATTGGATTTCGATATAACTCTTTTAAAAAAGGTTAGCCATCAAGCTAGAATGCAGGAAAAAGTTCGAATTTCGTTGTTATTACGATTCTCTGCAGTATAGGATGACATCATGTTAAGTATCCGTGTAAATAACGAAATTAAATTTTTAGAGTATGTTTCGTGATGCAAAATAGGATGTGTAAAAGAAATTCCTAAATATTTTTAAAATTATTTCAAAGGTTTACAAGAATCTTTGGGAATAATATAAATGAATTCAGTTGAGTAAAAGAGAATGTTTTGAGTATATTAGTTTACAAGTCTGTAATGTAAACAAAATTATAAATGCTATAATTTTTACATGTATTTCGATTAAACCGTGTAGAAAAGCAATGTATTAGTGTACGTAGACTTTATGCCACGGAAATAGATCACTCTTTATTTATAAGATCTGATTCAAAGTCAGTAGATCTTACAATAAAGAAACCTCCGTTAGTATTTACTTTCGGAAAAAAAAATGAATCAGGCAACCGTAAGTAAGCACAAAATACAAAAATGTTAAGTAAGCATGAATTATGTTTTAAAAGCAAGCTAAAGATTAAATTAGGTTGAAACGAGTAAACAGAAAGTAGAAAGTTTTAATACTAAACATAGTTTGGTGAATCGTTTAAAAAAACGTAAGATGTATAAAAGTTAATGCGTCAACAGAATCTATACTGTACATTAGAGGAAAAAGTTTTGAGTCTTTCAGGTTAAGTGCTGGTTGCATAAAAAATATAATAAATGTAATATTTTACGCATTCATCAAAATTGTACAAACCGAAAGACAATTTTAAGTTATAATTTTTAATTTTAAGTTATAATTATTATAATTATTAATTAACATTATGCCTGAAGGATTGCTGAGCAAACTGATATTCATGTAAATGTAAATATGATTACATATGATAAGGTTATATATATATATGGTTATAATATAATATAAGGTTTCTAAATTTAATTCAGTAAGAATAAAAAAATAAATATAAGAGGAAAATGTAGCAAGAAAGAATTTAACATGCATAAAAAATTTACACTTGAGTAGTGTGAAACTAAGTTCAGCAACAGGTTTCCAAATTCGCAGGCGGAACTTGGAACAAGCTGAGAGAATGTGCGAACTCGAACACGCAACTAATAAAAAGTACTGCTTCATGCTTCCTTATTCAGTTGATAAGATTACGTCACCGAAGGAGATCGTCAGCCCACGGGCAAGCGGTAACATCTCTGGTAGTTTCACCTGGATCCGATTCTAGGATGCATGGTTGCATGGGAGTTTTCCTAGTTTTCCCCATGTGTAACGTGCATACGAGCCAGTTCCGCTTAGAAAGTCTGCACGAAAGCATCCCTCCCGTTAGGCAGTGAGCCCTAGTGTGCTGTGCCATAAAAAATAAACCAAACCAAACCGAAGGAGATTGTATGTGTTGTGAGTTTACATGTAGTAATACGTGGTTTATTAAAATTAACAAGTTTTAGCAATTATGCCGATTCATATTACTGGATCTAAGAATCAAATTTCCTGCTTTAATGAAAAAAACGCATCAAGAACATATTAGGTCTCAAGTTATGGAGGTTGGGTTGGCGTATATCGTGTTCCTGAAATAATGAAAGTGATCAAAAACTAGTTTGAGGGTGTAGTTAGTTTTTAATTCATTTGTTATATTTTATGAGCGTAATTACTGATATATGCGTTTTTGTTTCTAATATATTTAATTTTAGATATAATTTTTAATTTCGTACATATATTTTAACCTTCATAATTTTTAATGTACTCTAATTTTTAATTTGTTTTATATTATTTAATCTTCGAAATTTTCAAGATTCTAATTTTAATATATTTCTTATACTTTACGAGCGTAATTACTTAAATATGTTCTTATATTTCTTATATTATTCATTTTTAGATGTAGCTTTTATCTTCTTTCGCACATTTTAAAGTTTGAAAGATTCAGCCTAATTTAAATTTTTAATTAATTTGTTATACTTTCTTATCATATACATGTAATTTATTTAACTTTAAACGTAATTTTTAACTTCTTTCATACTCTTTAACGTTTGTAGTTTTCAACATATTCCAATTTTTAAATTATTTATATTTTCTGACCATATGCATCATCTTTATTTAAATTTAAACATTATTTTAACTTTTTACCTCTCTGGTTTCCTATGTACTCTAGTTTTAACTTTTATTATATATTCCTACCATTTACGTATGATCTTTATTTGGTTTTAGACGTAACATTTCTACTTTTGTGATACTTTTTAAACTATAAGTTTCTTATGTATATGTATAGCTATAAGTTTCTTATGAATTTTTAAGCTATAAGTTTCTTATGAATTTTTAAGCTATAAGTTTCTTATGTATAATTAAGTTTGGCTTATTTATTGTATTTTCTGTTTCTAATTCCACGTTTATTTGACTATTTCATTTAATCCTACATAATATTTTCGCATGTTTAATTCCTTTAACATAAAAAACTTTTAAATTAAGCATTTTATTTTACGTCTGTTAATGATTGTTCATTTTAATTCCTACTTATTCTTTATATTATGAATCTATTTTGATTTGTATGATCTACAATTTTTTATTCTCGGTTCTTTCTTATTATTAGAGCAGTCTCGCCATGATTAATTCTAATATTTTACTTCATTTAGGTTCTATCATTAACTTAATTCGTACTATAAATTTAGAAACCTTATATTATGCAACCATATATATATTTCATATTTTCAACAAATGTTCACTAAATCCAATGCTTTTTTAAGTAATAAAAGACAATATTCAAATTATTTGTATTATTGCATTTAGAGTCTGTTAATTATTTTATCAAAGGGAAGATGCATGTTCATAAAGGCAAATAAACACGATTTTGTAACATTCATCGTTCTTCTTACGTCGAATTGTACGTAACTGGCAATACGGTGAACCATGAATGGGAATGTTGAACAGGATTTAGGAATAGGTTAAACCATAAACTGGGAATATCTTAAACCGTGATTTGAGAGTATATTACATTATGGATTGGGAAAATGTTGAATCATGAATTAAGAATACCTTAACCCAGGCATTCTCAACCGCTGGTACGCAAGAGAAAAATAGGTGGTATGCAAAGAATAAAATTATTTTAACTCTTAGATTAAAAAATTAAATGCTCCAACATCCTGTTTAATTTTTCTTTCTCCAACACTCGTAAATTTATGCGATCTCAGCTTTGTTCAACGTCAATAGCCGTTCATAAATTTTAGCAAAATAATCCGTTTTTATTTTCACACATATTCTTTTAGCCATAGTCATAACAACATTTGTTATTAATTATATTTTTATTTTTTTTTATTTTTTATTATTTTAATTATATTTGAAAATGGATGTTGTATTTAATAGGAAATAAAAATAAGTTCCTGTAAAAAGATAATAGTATCTCATTAATTCTTCTAGAGTTAATCGATTTATTAGCATATCTACACTTTACACTGATGTGCAAAAATTAAGGACGAAGTCGAAAAATTAGCATATCAGCTGAACGAAGAGGCAGAAGGAACAGAAAGACCAATCAGGCGATTAAGTAAGGTGAAGTACGGTAGCACATGCGCAGATATGCAGGTAGACGTAATGGGGGAGT
>KL816249.1:0-17011 GCA_000611955.2 Stegodyphus mimosarum
TGAATTTGCATTTGCCCTTAGGACCGCCAAACACGATACTACACAAAAAAGACCCGCTGAACTGTTTCTTGGAAAAAAAATTTTGACACCCTTAGATAAACTTCTCTTTGTCCAATAAAGGGCAGAAGAATTTGAAATAAGTGATATACAAAAGTTGATACGGGAAGCGACGGGAAATATAGAAATGGCCCATAGAAAACAAAAATTATATTATGACCAAAAGCGAAGAGGGGTAAAGTACAATGTGGGAGATGAAGTTCTGAAAATAAAACGTAACTTGTCAAATGCCCCAGAAGAATAGGTGGGGAAATTTTTTCCGCGTTTTGAAGGCCCGTTCATAATCGAGAAAGTTACTCAGGCAGTGGTTGTATTAAAAAGAAATGATGGGCAAAGAATTACGGCGAATGTGGACCAAATCAAGCCGTATTATAACCGAAATAAAATGGCAGTATTTAAAGATATTTTTCAGGATCCGAGCCAACGTATTCGCACGGAAGATTTACCTCAGCGAAAACAGCAGGAACCAGCAAAAATGGCATCGAAAATATTGATTTAATAAAAGAGGATTTTAAATCCCTTTCAAGTGCAGTTATTCTTCAGCACAGTATCTACACCAGAACATAGCTGATTTCAGCTCCCTGTTCCAGATGAGGACTTAAGGACTCTAAGGAGTTACTTCAAGATGTTTGCCAAATCTACGCACAGAACACTCAGTCCTGAGAACCAAATTAAAATGAAGAATTAAGGGACTATTTCAAATTTAGGTTATAATTTTGATTTACATATTTTATCTTGCATATATGTATCGTTTTTTACACGAGAAACCCTTTTAGTTTAGATAGTATTCACTGTTATTAATAAAACTTTAAGTAATAGTCTTTAAGAATTTATTAGAATATACACATGAATGGAACTCCAATATATATAAACGGAACCCCAATTTAAGTCTTATCTGGGACCCGCAGGATACTTAATCAAGCACAAAACAACAGAGATCGCCGGTTTTTGCAAATGATCTCGAAGAATATAGGCAGACATGTTTGGCGTTCCCACGGTTTATGTATTGTGGCATCGGCGCGCTGACGGTAAAAATGGTTATACATCTACGGTCTGACAGCATTCTAACATATTAAAAGTCCTCTCCTGTCAAATATATGACTACGTTTCCCAGCAACTTAAAAGTCTATTTTTTTATTCATCGCTTCAATATTAACGATTTGATTTTCTGCATTAAAATTCAGAACATGTTTCTCGTATATTTCGGAAATTTCTGTAAAATACAAAACTTGTAGTAAT
Organism: Stegodyphus mimosarum; assembly: GCA_000611955.2. Classification (NCBI taxonomy): domain Eukaryota; kingdom Metazoa; phylum Arthropoda; class Arachnida; order Araneae; family Eresidae; genus Stegodyphus; species Stegodyphus mimosarum. The sequence goes on from KL816249.1 coordinate 1,297, forward strand.
ATTAATTTCATTGTATTATCGGCAATCGTTAATTTAGTGATTATTAAAATATTAATAACATTTCCTCATTTAAACAGTCCGAAAAGTGTAATGTTTACAATTTCTCAAACCATTACTTTAACACAAAAAATTTTATAATATATAAACATAAGTTTTGAAAGAATATAAGCGTACATTTCTTGATTTTTAATTTGTATATTTAAAACTTCATATCTTATGATGTGTAATTGATTTTTTAAAAAGATGAGAAAGTAGGTATTGTCTTCAGAGAGAGATTGCGTTAATATACGTTATTGATCACGATTCAAATTAATTTTCTTATGAAATGGTGGCATGAAAAACACGCAAAACATGATTGCTTTTTAAAACCAAATCTTCCTTTCCACATTTTGTGATATTGTAGAAATTCTTACATATATTTATTTAGAGCAGAGATTCTCAACCGGTGGTACACAAGAGGAAAACAGGTGGTACGCAAAGAAACCGAGTATATTTAACTATTACATTCAAAAATTAAATACCCCGACATCCTGTTTAAGCTTTTTCTCTAACACTCGTAAATTCATGCGTTCTAAACTTTATTCAAGGTGAATAACCGCTCACAGACATTAGCAAAGCAATCCGTTTATATTTTCACAAGCATTTTTTTAGCTGTCGACATAACAAAATTTATCCTAAATGATGTCTTCTAAACGGGTAATAGAAATAAGTTCCTAGAAAAAGATAATAGAATGTTTTTAGATATACAGAGTAAAGATTTTAGTGTTAATCGATTTATGTCGCCACCATTTCCGGACTCATTATGCTCTATTTTCAATTAGACTAATTTTTTACGTCGATTTCCTGTCTTTAACAGCAAGTATTTTCTGTTCTTGTTGCTTTGTATTCCTTAATTTTCTACGTGATTTGAGAATACCGTCGTTTATTTTTGAAGAACTCGTCATATTTTTGGCTTTAAATATTTATGAAAAAAATAATAAAACAAACCCAGATTTTCAAAATGGAAAAGTTTCTAGGATTGAATAAGCGGAAAAGTGATGATTCACAGGTGACATATCGACGACAATCTACTAGCACTAAGAATATTAAAAAGAAAAGAAAAATTGTTTGTAGAAAATATAATAAAAGTTATTTATCATTTGGATTTGCATGGAATGGAGATGACATGGATACACAACATCAGTGTGTTGTTTGCTGCGAACTGTTACCCAATTAAAGTATATGGAATCATCGTTTCTTAAAAGTAATCTTAAATCTAAGCATGCCAATTTAAAGGATAAATCTGAAGAATATTTTAAGAGGAAATCACCGGAGTGCAAAAATAGTAAACAAGTAATGAAAGGTTTTGGTACTTAAAGAGAAAAAGGCTTTGGAAACTAGTTAGCGACTAAGCCTAAAAATTTACCAAGACTGAGCAGGTTCAGATTATTCGAGAAAGAAAACTGCACATTTCCAGCAGCTGAAGATACCGTTTTAACATCATTCAACGAAAACGCAGCTAATGAAATTAATACTATTCCGTTATCAAATGATATATTAAGTCGACGAATTCATGAAATGGCAAATTCCAGACAATTACCCAAAAAATAAAACACAGTGAGTATTTCCAATTGCAATTGGATGAAAGTACTGACATAATGCAGTTCGTTCAATTGTTTGTATACATACGTTTTCGAAGAAGATAAACGAATTGCCGAAGAGCATTTATGTTGTAAATCTCTTCATGATAGAGCAACTGGGAGTGAAATTTTGAAAGTAATTGAAGATTTTATGTCTGAAAATGATATTCCTTGGAATAAATGTATTGCCGTATGCAGTATCGGAGCTCGGGCTTTAACAAGAAAATATTCCGGTGTTAATTTCTCACATAAAGAGAGTCGCTCCTGAAACTAAATTTACTCACTGCTCCTTTCATCGTGAACCTTTAGTAGTCAAAAGAATCCCCGAAATCCAGAAAATCGTTTTGAATCCAGCTGTGAAAATTGTTAATATTTTTGAAAGCCGAGCATTAAATTCAAAAATATTTACGATTTTATGCAAAGAGATGGGCTGTAAACATGAAATACTTTTGTTACCTTCCAAAGTAAGATTGTTATCCAGAGGCAAAGTTTTAAATCGTCTTTTTGAACTTCGATCAGAAATTCAAATTTTCCTCTGTGATTCGAAATTTGAATTGCAGAATAGTTTATTTAGTGAATTCTGATTGGCGCGTTTAACTTATTTAGCTGATATTTTTGCAAAGTTAAATGAATTAAATTTAAGATTACATGGACGCATTGTTAATTTGTTTGCCATTAGAGATAAAATAAATGCAATTATAAAATACTCGAGCTAATATTCAAAGAATTGGATAATAATATTTTAAGCTTTTTGCCACTTTTAGAAAGTTTTCAGATCGAAAATAATTTGAAAATAAAAGGAGAATTAGCACCCGACATTACAGATCATTATTTTTTAATGATAAATAATTTCAGCATGTATTTTCTAAAAGCTTATGATAAATTAAATTTAATTAGAAATCCATTCTACTGAAATGTACTTAAAATTTTATCTAATGAAGGAAAAGAACAATTGACAGAATTTTTTTGTGATCAATCTCTGACTGAAGATTTCAAAAATAACACACTTCTTAATTTTTGACCGAAAGAAGAAAGCATTAATGGCATTTTAAATAAAGCTGTTAAATTTGTATGCCTTTTTGAACAACCTATAAGGTATTCTGCCCCCCCCCCTTCTTCCTATGCTTTCGTGGTGTAGTGGTCAGAACGCTCGATGCGTAAGAGAGAGGTGAGTGGTTCGATTCCCGGAGAATGTGTTGCTTATTTTTCTCATCTCCTGCTTCGAAATAACCTAATATCTCTATAGACCTATTTGTGTGAACGAGGATTTTTTTTTCATGTTATTTTTGAAAATTAAATACGCAAGAAAACTAAAGGTGGATCATAATTTACTGTTGAAATTAAATGAAATAAGATCAGACATAAAGAAATCAGTCTGTCTTAAACAGGCCCAAATTTCACACAAAATTTTAGAATTAAGTGTTAGAACTTAAATTTGATAATTAAAATAGTAATCAGTTTTTAATCTAATATTTTTTTAATCTGTGACTATTTAAAACACACAGCCAATAAGCTGTGGATATGGTAGTGTATATTTTTTTTAAATATTTCCATACAGAAAGTGGAAAATAATCATTGTAAAATGTAATGGTGGTACTAAAGTTTTTCAGTTTTTATTTAGATGGTACGCGTTAGTCAAAAGGTGATGTAGCCGCTGATGTAGAGAATTAGAAGTAGGGTAATTGTATTGCTCTGTATTATTAGTTTCATATATATTATACTCTATATACAGATTAGTTAAAAGGGTTTAGAGTTTGAATGTATTGCTGAGAAATAATATTGGAATTTCATATTGTTGAGGCCCACAAGCGGCAGAGCAGTAAGGCCCCTAAACGCTGGGAATCCGTTCCGAGGTTCGTATTCCGCGAACGGGCTGGCAGCATGGACGTTTTCGTGGTTTTTACCAAGTGTAACGTGTATACAAGCCAGTTTCGCTTAGAAAGTCCTCCACGAAGGCATCTCTCTTCTTAGGCAGATAGCCCTCGAGGCTTTGCCGTAATCACAAAAACCAAACCAAATTAATCATATTGTTGAGAATATTTTGCATTTTATACTTCAGAATGACCTAATGCTTGAAAACAATTGAAAGTAGACATCAGTTTATCCCAAAGAGAGGTTCCTTACTTTCTTAGTGAGTCTCATTTTCTGCCAGTCTAAATTTCTCAACTTTTGAGATACATATTTTGCAATATGCAGAAAGCGTGCGAAAATTATATGCCACAGCACCTGGTTTTTTAGTGCAGTGGATTTAGATTTGATTTAATAAGCATAGTAACAATTATGTAAAATACATTGAAGCTACTGAAGATAATATTTGAGCTGCGCTTTTTTAATATTTTTTTCATACCAGAAAATTCTTATGGATTTCCTCAGGCATACAGTTTTTTATTCTCAATCTACGTTTAGCACTATACATGCTATCAGTCTCAAAACTCACTTTTGTCCGAATAACTTGTATGGGTTTATTTTAATTTTCTAATAGTTATTTTCATTTTGGAACAAGTCTTTCCTTTACATTTTTGTTTCCCACACACGATTCCTTACCAGAATGAGTTTTTAGGACTACGTTTTATGGAAATGAGGTAGAAACCAACATTTAAGTTGAAGTCTCGGTCACTTATTTTGATGGGAAACTGGATCGTTTCCACGTTACGCTGAAGAAAGCCAATAATGAAGCAGGACTTATAATGCGGAATCATGCAGATTAATTTCTATTCATTTCATAGAAAATATCTGCAAAACATCTGATTTTATTGGTCAAAACTGAACTATTTTGGAAGTTTCCAATTTATCATAAGGAACCGCAACGCCTGAGTTCAGGGTATTCTGTACAATAGCGTTCTTCAGTTTCATACTTTGATTTGATTTTGGTGCGTTCATGCTTAGATGAACTAACGACTATCGTTCTGACTTTTCAAACTTTTCATAACTTCTTGCGAGCGCGATTCACATTTTCTGAAAATTCAATTTAATCTTCGATTCCCATATTAATACTTATTATGCAACAAAATAATCAAATGTCGCATAATTTTCTCTATTTTTGAAAGTTCCAGAAATCATATCACTGCATCTTCTGGAAGTCTTAATCTTCAGATTGGGATTATTGGTTACATTCTAAATAGTCGAAAACAATAAGCATATCTTAAGAGCCCGGAAAAGGGTGAGACACTTGCTTCAGGCGAAGAGGGCCGCCAAATTAGCTGCGATATTTTTATGATTTTCCGTCACGTGCAACGTAAACACGAGGCAGTTTTCCTTAGATAGTCCTCTACAAAAACCTCCTCTTCTTAGACAAATAGTTTTCGTATATTTTGCATGGTAACCTAAACAAACAATCACAATGAAAAGAATGTCTCTTTCTTTAAGAAAAATGAGAGGAAATACTCTTGAGAAATGTGAAAATTAAATTTTTAAAGCTGAATGTGTTAGCAGAACATGACGAGAAGTCAAAACGAAAGGTTAATAAATCGGACTATCAAGAGTTAACGGAAAAGAGAAATAATTTTGTCAGAAAAATATTTTTTTCTTAGTAGAAATGGGAGCGATTTTAATCTCAAAATTAAAATGTAGATATCAAAAGTCTAACGAAAGAGCTTTTGAATTTCATACGGTTAAAAAATTAATTTCATTGGATTTAAGGATTTTAAAAAGAAGCGACTTTTAACTTAGCACATAAATATATAAATGTATTCCATCAAATATTGTAAGGTTTTAGTTAAACTAACCAAGTTTTATTTTAATTTAAATCTTTCTATCTCCTCTCTGTTTCAACTTCCCGTCAGAAGAAGCGCGCGTTTTCAGCTTATGCTAATTTTGAAGTACAGCGAAGTACTATTTAAACCAGAGGTAGAAACCTCTCAAGGTGAGAGAGCTTTAGTCTCAGATCACGGTCAGTCTGCTCAACGTTCGCCTGACCAGCTAGCAGTTTAAATTTATAAGCCATAGTGCTTACTACGTGATTGCATTGTGAAACAAATTGAAGTGCGCTAGTATTAGTATATCTTGCTACGCACCCTTTTAGTTAGAGGCCAATCTCCGCGAATCGCTCTGTGAGCAAAGTTTGATTTAAGTTCTGTTTAGATTCAATTTAAATTTATTTGATTGTTAAGTTAGGCCCAAGTGTGGTCTTTTACTTTCTGTATCTCTCCCGAGTTGGGAAGTGTGTAAATAATAGTGATTTAATATATTTCCAGTAATATTGGAACTTCTTGTCTTCCTTTCTATTTCCGTTAGTCTAAGCTGAAATTCTAATCACTGCGGAACACTACTATGATTTTTTTCAGAAATTTTAATTAGCATGTGAAAGATATTTACATAATATTTACAGGTTACAATCATTACAAGCATTATGTTTCAAATATGTACGGAGACGATCTATCGATTCAACTTATATTAGACGCGTCACACGTTTAACTAACTACGTTTTGTCTTTTTCCGTTAGAGGGCCTTCATGGGAGCTGAGTTATTTGTAAACAAATGTGACAACTACGTTTTAAGCAACGCAAGCTTTTTAATAGTATATTTATTTATTTATTTAATATTATTTTGTATTTATATGTGTAAAAACTACACTCTTTATTACATACCTTCGTTCTAAACAAAATTTTTTCAGCTCTTGGTCCTATTTAATTAAACTAAGAGCAAGGGCCAAATTAGACTTCTACTTACGACTTTTTCGTCAGTCCCACCTATCGCGCTACTTCGAGAGTATTACAGTAAATACTAGTTATTATTTAAATATGATTTTTAAATGAAACTGAACTTATGTCAATTCTAATTATAAATTGTTGCATACATTAGTTTTCGGAATACATAAAATGATTTAAAGATATTCTAAGAATTACGTTATGATTTTGTTAGATGTGTTGAACATATATAGTGGTTCACATTTGTTTTCGGATACTTGTGTTTTCCTGTTTTGTTTGCAAATATAAATTACTAAATGTTAGAAAAATGACTTTAATTTTATTCACGTGTACTATTAGTTATCGTTTATAAAACCTGCTTGTTTTGAAAGAAGTTATTTAAAACGTGTTTGGTAAAAAAATAAAATTGACTCAAAAACTTATGAACTTCACAAGTATTCGGGTACTTTCAACAAAGAGTTTATATTTTATAAAAACATGAAAATAACGGGACGTTCAATATTTCGTTCTACATAATTTAGCGAAATGATACATTTCACGCGCTCTGGCATGGATTCAACTAATTTTTTCCTGTAAGAATGTTCCATTTGTTCCATTCCTACGCAAGAATTGATTTTAGGAGAACTTTTGAAGATATATCATGTTCTCTTATTCTTTTCTTCAAATCGCTCCTTGCATGTTCGATAGGAATTAAATTCGGAGAATATTCACGAAATTTCGAAATTTCAGGACATTTGTATAGTAACCAAAAAACGAATATTTATATGTTTAGGATCGTTAGCTTAATAGAACTTGATATTCCAAATTTTCTCGCAGATGCTTTCAGGTTTCCATTAAGAATATTTATATATTTATACTCATCCGTATTATTTTCGATAAATACTAAGTTTCTTATTCCAAAGACAGAGATACGACCACAAAACATTGTGCCTCTACTCCCGTGAGTAACAATAGGCAATACGTTTCTCGAATTCAATCCTTAATGGGCTTTTTCCCACATCTTAATTCGTCTGCTTGACCTCCCAAAATTGGCTCCCAAAAGTGTTCGTACACTTATGATTTTCATTGAAATAGGGCTCTATCCATTAATTAAAAGTAAACTTTCTGAATGGTATTTTAATAATAAGATCTATAATCTATTCGTAACAAAATTACATGAAATATTTTTTAAATATAGCGAAACTTTATTTTTAAGAAATTAGTAATAAAATAATGACAAACATTTTATCTCACAAAAGTCTTTGTACACTTCAAAAAAATCTTGACATATTAGTAAATATTTTCATTTTTTGTTAAATTAATATTTAGTAGGATATCCTTTAGCATTCACAACAGCTTTTAAAGGTCTGGAAACAGAATTTACTAGTTTTTTTGAAACTTCTGTATCAATGTTCATCCATTTTTCCATCATGACTGTTTTAAGTTCGCTTTTCGTTTTGATGTCATTGTACTCGAACCTCCAGTTCTTTCCAAATGGCTATGGGGTTTAAATCTGGCGACTGAGGTAGTGTTTTCAAAGCCTGTGGACAATTATAGAGGCACAACAGGCGAACGTTGAGAGCCGTATGCTTAGGATCGTTATCATGATCAAAAATTAAATTTGTTTCCAATACCCAAATGTTGGGCTGATTACTTTAAATTGTCTCTTAAAATATTTAAAAAAAGAGAATGATTCATTATGCCATCAATAAACACCAAATTACCTGGTCCTGATGCGGCCATGCACCCTCACACAAGAACACCTCCACCGCCATGCTTAACTGTTCCAACTAAGTTCTTCATTAGAATGAAGTTCCTCATTTTTTTCTTCTCCATACAGTTATTCGACCATCGGAACCAAAAATATTAAATTTGCTTTCGTCAGCAAATAGGACATTATTCGAGTACGTTTCGGGTGTATTTATCATTGATTTTGCGAATGAAATCCTAAGCTTTCTGTTTCGCTCTCTAATAAAAAAATTTTTACAGGAAGAACGCCTATGTAATGCAGCTTCTCTGAGAGCTCGTCGAACAGTTTCGGGTGAAATTGAAGTAGAAAATTTGCATTAAATTCTGCAGAAACTTTTGCGGCACTCAAACGCGGATTTTTTGCAAATTTTCTAATAATAAATTTCTCATCACGTTTCTCGATCGACCTTTTCTTACCTTGTTTTCAATCCGATTTGCTTCTTTAAAGCATTTTATCACATACTGCACTGTAGAATGGGATAAATGAATTAATTTAGCGATATTTCGAATTGATTTACCGCTACTATTGTAAAAAATTATCAATTTTCGAATGCTGTTTGCAATTTCTTTACGAATTTTTCAATAATAAATAGAATATTATGAAATAAACAATAAAAAATTAAAGCAAACGATTTTAAAAAAATTAAAAACGATTTTTTAAATGCCACCACAATTCAAAAATTAAAGAAAGCGGCAAACGATCATTCTAATTTTGGATTTTATCCAAAAATATTCCAGTGTAGGAAGACTTTTGTGAGATAAAAAGTTTGCCATTTTTTTATTATTAATTTCTTAAAAGTAATATTATTAAAATCTCATTCAGAAAATTTGCTTTTAATTAATGGATGGAGCCCTACTTCAATGAAAATCATAAGTGTACGAGCACTTTCCTTGTATATTAAATTTTGACTTTTCTGCAAATATATTATAACATGATAAAATTTTTTTTACTACAGATTTCGCGAACGTCAGGCATAGTTTTCTTAGTTTCTTGTCGACAAAGAATTTTCTTCGTGCTGATCGCACTGCTGAACATCCCACAATATTAATTTTTGGCTCTTGTTTGATTTTTGCTAGGATAAATCTGAGAATCCTTGGTGTCAATCAAAAATATGGTACAGACTTTAGAACATTTGCATCGGTTCTTAGCAATTTCTATGGTATTATAATATCAAAGATGGTTAAACGCTTTTTATATGAAGAATTTTTTAAATACTCCGAATACTTTTACCATCTTCAAAAAGATTAATTATTAAATTTCTAAATGAAATGGTCATTACTTTGTAGCGTCTTGACATGTTCACTTGAGATACGGAATTATTCATATTTTAGGTAAAGAATAAACCACCAAACGAGTGATAATTTTCAAGTGCAAACGATGATTCTTGTTATGTTTGTTATTTTAAAATAAAAAACTACGGCAAGAAACATTGTCCACCAAAGCATATCAAAATTTCGAATGTCTGCATATACATGCAAGTGAATTTCAAAATGTAAATATCCGATGGGAGCAACTGTATGGATAGAGATACAGTTAATTTGAATGTATAAGGACACGCATTTACCTCTTTGCCTCAGATAAAAAAATGCCTAGGCACGGCTCAAATATTTATATATATTTTGAGCCTAAATCAAAATTGATTATTTACCGCATCCGTAATCTAAAATTTTTTACCGTATTTATCTGGTTTGAGTATGATATTAATCGCAGATACTCATCTTATTTCAGTAGGAAATATTTCTTTCGCAGCTAAAAATATACCATTACTAGATAGAACTGACCCATTTAATGCCAAATAATATCTGTTTATATGATTAAAAAGATGCAGTCTCATTATGATTTTAGATTCCACTCCCGCTGTGTCCCTTTACAATACGACAATGCAACACCTCATACTAGCCACATTACACTGTGTCCCCTTAGTACATACTACAGAAGGTCCTTTTCTGGCGCATTTTCAGCATCTTTCATCAAATGAAATGTCTGCTCAATAGTTGCAAAGAGGCTCACAGCGGCCGAGCTGTAAATCCGCTAATCATTGGTAGTTCGGTCCGGGATTCGAGTCTTGAAGAGAACTGGCTGCTGCATGAGCGTTTACGTGATATTCCCCATATGCTACGTGGATATAAGTCAGCTTCCCTTAACACTTCCTCCATGGGCCATCCCTCCCTTTCCGTATAGTGTCTAATGGTGTAATAAGTAAAACTTAAAAAAATTGTTGCAAAGAGATTGGCAGTACTATACCCACTAGCTAGTATGCAGATGAATTCCGGCATAGAATTGAAGCCGCATATACCGTAATACCGCAAATGATATTCCGATGTGTATCTCCGTGAGATATATAACAACTGCAATTATTGATCGAGAAAGTGCTCAAAATTTCTGTACGTTTTTTCCCTCAAAATTATTTGAAATCGCGATCATTTCTGCTTTCTCTAATAGTGAACTTCTAAAATAAATATTTACTAACTGCTTTCTTTCAAGGTGTAGCACTTTGTATGGCCATCAGTATATTATTATTTGACGATGCGACTGGCTGTTATGATTCATTGTAAATTTAATCTTTTTAGAGCGTAAAAAGCCCACTGCACAGAATTAGTGTTCATCGAAATTGCAATAATTAACTTGTACACCGAATTTAAAATTCCTAAAAAATATTTCGTGTTACTTGAATTTGAAAGGGATGTATAATCTTTAATACTCTCAATCCCAGCCAGAATATTTTATTTCGAAACGGACCTAAAATATAGTCACATTTGTAAAATGTCTCGTTATGCTAATTAGGGGCGGATGTAGTTTCTTTATCTGAATACACAAAGGAGAAAATCTAAACCTGCATGATTGTTATCACTCACTATCCAATGCTTTTTCTTTTTAATATTTATTTGAAAGATTATCTTAGCCCTGGTTCTCTAATCTAAAAAAAGAACGTTCTAGCTTAAAACGTCTTTTGAAATTTTAAAATTGGCTTTGAAACACGTAGCTAATATGAGGGTATACTTAATTAATAACAATACACATATTATAAACTGTTAGAAAATTTAAATCATATATAGTAGTTACCTGTGTTTGAGAAACCCCTCTAATAACTTATTTTTCTAATACTACTAGAAACTAGTTTTGTCCAATAGCTCCAGATCTCTTCAAAATGCTTTTTTTTTTTTCAGTATATTTGCATGAAAATGCGATACCATTTTTACGTCATTAATGATAATTTCAAAATCGCGCCAATCTTTTGCGCGAACTTCTTAGGAATTTGTGGACAGCATGATTCAGCAAAAAGTAGTCAAAGACGGCAACGCCACACAAAAATATGATCAGGGATTTAATGCTGATTAACAGTCACAGTATAACCTACATTGTTATTATGTCTGATGAAATTATGCTCATTTTTCATTTCAGAATACGCTAAAAATTAAATAAACGTAATAGTTATTATTTAAACGCCTTTCTTCTCCCTCTAGCATCAGCTTAAATTAATATTTGACTTGATTTTGACATCCTAGAAATTGCGAAATGCGTATTCGAAGTACTGATTCGAAACTGCTAATTATTATTTTGTGTTTTGCATCTGATTTCAATTCTGTATAAGAAGTCTGCGAGCCCGTAAAATAAGTTATGCCATCTGAGAGTAAGTAGCAAAAGCAACTACAATGACATAAGTAACAAACGCAACTGATTGATTGACTAAAATCTATTCTCAAATGTATTCTCATAAAACAGAATTGTTATTCGCATATAACCGCTGTTACTAACTTTGTTCACACAAGAGTTATAAAGGTATCATTTAAGTTCTTTCATCAGTTATTTTAAGTTAATATTCTTTCCTATTGCTCTAATTTTCTTTTCGCCCACCAGCGGCCGAGCGGTAAAGTCGCTGAACACTGGTAGTTAGGTTCGAATTCCGCGAACGGGCTGGCTGTATGGGCGTTTTCGTGGTTTTCTTCATGTGTAATGTGTATACGAGCTAGTTTCCCTTAGAAAGTCCTCCACGAAGGCCTCCCTTCCTTTAGGCAGATAGCCCTCGTGTGCTTTACCATAACTGAATAACCTAACCCAATTTTCTTTTCCTACCAGAGTGTAAATTTCTACCTAGCGTGATGCACCAAATGCAGATAAACATATATAGTTCTGAATTTTTATCTTTATGCTTTTACTAATAAATTTTCTGCTGGCTAATGCGCGAAAATTCTTGGAATAATAACATTTTTTATTTATAAAAAATTATGAGTTTATATATATATATATACAAAATTTCTCATATATATATATATATATATATATACAATATAATTATGCACTCTGTTACCCGGCTTGCTGAGCTCAGGTTTTTATTCTTGTAAGCTGGTAAATTGTGCACTTTTTGCTTTAAGAGGGATTAAATTATGTTGCGATTATGTTCCGGTTAAGGTTTTTATACCTTTATTTAATTTGCATGCAACAGTTATAAGATTATGAATGATTTAAAAGGGGCAACAAGCCTAACGAGACTATCATTTATTTAGATTTGAAAATCTTAGTAGAACAGTGAATTAACTCAGTTGGTGCATTAACTTCATGCTCTTTTTGCCGTGTGGAACCGAAAGTTAACTTTCAGTTTTGGGTCTCGAAAAATTTGTCTTCATGTCCGTTGGCCCAGTTGCTTGTTTCCCAGAAACTTTACTTTTAATTGTAGAAATTGCTTTTTAACTGTATTTGATGTTTTATTTTTTTTTATTTCACTATTTTTAATGAAGGAGTTTTGAGTTTTTGCGTACTGTTGTCTTGCCTCATAGTGAGAAGTGAATTTATTGAATGAGAATTACATCCCTAATGAAATTCGAGGAAATAAGTTTAAATGAAAAGCAGCAAAAAATGTGTTGAATTTAATAGGCAGTATAGGTTACGTTAGGTTATTCAATTATGGCAAAGCACACGAGGGCTATCTGCCTAAGGGGAGGGATGCCTTCGTGGAGGACTTTCTAAGGGAAACTGGCTCGTATACACGTTACACATGGGGAAAACCACGAAAACGCCCATGCAGCCAGCCCGTTCGCGGGATTCGAACCTCGGACCGAACTACCAGTCTTCAGCGTCCTTTACCGCTCGACCGCTGGTGGGCCTAATAGGCAGTATAAGGAAGTTATGTGGAATACACATCAGATCTTTTTATGAAGCCATCGGTATCGAAATAAGTACTGTTAAAATTTTATCAACTTTTCGGTATTAAAATTTTAGATCAACAAACAGATAAGTGAAAAGTCACTTACCTTCTAAAGGGCTGCCCTGGAACTTCTTGTCTTCCTTTCTATTTCCGTTAGCCTAAGCTGAAATTCTAATCACTGCGGAACACTACTGTGAATTTTTTCAGAAATTTTAATTAGCACGTGAAAGATATTTACATAATATTTACAGGTTACAATCCTTACAAGCATTATGTTTCAAATATATACGGAGACGGTCTATCGATTCAACTTATATTACACGCGTCACACGTTTAACTAACTTCGTTTTGTCTTTTTCCGCCAGAGGGCCTTCATGGGAGCTGAGTTATTTGTAAACAAATGTGACAACTACGTTTTAAGCAACGCAAGCTTTTTAATAGTATATTTATTTAATATTATTTTGTATTTATATGTGTAAAATTATTCAACGAAAACGTAGCTAATAAAATTAATTACATTCCGTTATCAAATGATACAGTAAGTCGACGAATTCATGAAATGCAAATTCCATAGAGAGACAATTACTCAAAAAATAAAACACAGTGAGTATTTCCAATTGCCAATTGGGTGAAAGTACTGACATAATGAAATTCGTTCAATTGTTAGTATACATACCGTTGCGTGCCTACGGGTTCGTTATGGATTGAATGCACAAGTCCTTAAAAAGTTAATAAAATTTATTCTTTTCACAAGACATAACACAAAACGCTGAAATATTTCCTCAGGGATATTCGTGCACTATCACTATATCTTAAACATTAAACAGAACTCAGTTAAAAAAGGAGAAACTAATTCTGTCTCACAGGGAATTCGCTACAGTCAGTAACAGCGTTAGCTAAACAACAGTTCGCTTAAAACAGTTACAACTGAGCTGAGGTGTTTCAATTCGGCTTTTATAAGCTTTTTAAGTATTCACGAGAACATTCTGGTAAAATCTATTTTCTCGATTTTTCGAGATGGTAACAGCAATTACGAGATATTTATTTATGAAATATTAAATGCACGCGCTTTTGTATTTTTACTTTCCCGACTCTGCTTTCTGTTCAAAAATCGTCTGCGTTGCACGCCAAAATAAAATAATTTTAATTACAATTCTAAATAAATTCAAAATCCGTAACAATACGTTTCCGAAGAAGAGAAACGAATTGCCGAAGAGTATTGTTGTGAATCTCTTCATGTTGGAGCAAATGGGAATGAAATTTTCAAAGTAATTGAAGGTTTTATGTCTGAAAAAGGTTATGGACCCCTGGTATATACAGTAACAATAGGTTATCAAAAAATCTGAGAAGCTACATGTAAACGCAACGGATTGATAATTTTAATATATTTTCCCCCGAGTGGTAACGAGAGAGTATTATGACGGAAGTCGAGTTTGAACGATAATATATTTATGAAGCACGCATAATAATCTTGCATTTTTAGTTGTACCATTTCAATGATATGTAAATAAGGCGCGAATAAAAGATTTATTTCATAAATGCAGAATGTTTAATAGTTTCAAAGAAAGTACCTAACATCTCAGAAGCGGGATTAACAAGGATTATTACCTAAAATTTAATAACGTATTGCCTTAACGTACGTTAAGCCTAAATTTGAATGCAGAAACTCGCCAAAAGCGAAAGTAGAAAGGTAAGTGCATTTATAAACTGTTTATATTATGTCTAAGTATTAAACGGAAAGACTTAAGTATAATTATTGTATTATTATTTGAAAATTGAAGATGGCTTATGTGGCAAAAGGCAAGAAATGTGACTTGAAGGAACTTGCCTTAGAACTTTATTAAAATTGTAGGCTTATGGGTTATGATTTGAATAGTAAGAACTATAACGAAGAATTTACTATGCAAATGCTAGATAGAATTATAAATAATCGTTTAAACAGGAAAAAGTTGGAAAATTTAGAAAAAGAAAGAACATTTGAACTCGAAAAGTTGGAAGTAGAAGCGGGAATCAGAAGTAGCAATGTAAAATGATTCTGTTTCTTCTAATGTTAGTAAAAGTAATTTTTGTGATATGAGTAAACTAATGCATAAGTATGAATTGAGTGAAGGTTGTCAGGACTGAGTGTCCGGTGCATACTCTTGGCGAACATATTCTTGAAGTAGTTAAAGTCCTGACCTTGAACAGAGAGCTGAATGCAGCTATGTTCTGTGGTAGGATACTTTGGGTAAGTGGTAGAATAACTGCACTTAAGAACGATTTAAAATCCTATTTTATTAAACCACTATTATATACAGCCACTTCCCAACTCGGGAGGGATAACAGAAAATAACGACCGCACTTGGGTCTAAACTGAACAATCAAATAATTTAAAATAAAGTTAAATAGAAATTAAGTAATCGTTGCTCACAGACCTATGAAAGCGAGGTTGGCCGCTATGCTAAACGATCAGTGGTGAGTAGCAAGATTTAGCTAATACTAACGCACTTGGATTATTTCAATAAGTAATAGCGTGACAGCGCTAAGGCTTAGAATTTAAATACTAGCAAGTCAGGCGAACGTCGAACAGAGCAGCAGT
>KK116427.1:16843-61933 GCA_000611955.2 Stegodyphus mimosarum
ATATTATGTTTTAATTATATAAAATTTTAATTATAAAAAGATTTTTTTATAATTAAAATTATATATAATTTTTTTAGAAAATAAAGCTCTTAATCTGTTTATACCATCTGAGTTCTTAAGATTTTGCAAAGGGAAGTTGGTTAATTTATTTATTAGGATAAGTAATATTTGTATTTAGGGATACTTCTTATTTCATTGTCATTTTTATATATATAACAAGCTAAATGGCTGTGATATGACTGCTGACACATTTTCTCAGATTTTCATTTTCTTTTTTCCATATCATAACGCTTCAAAATTTCAGAAAAAGAATCGCTTAAACTATCAAGTAAGAAAATGTTTAAAAACTTTTGATTCATCAGAAACGGCATGGAGTTATTTATATTATTGTAGAATTTTTATATAATGTTTTATGTAGTTATGGTGGTGGTTAAGAAGGGGGATATAAATTATGTTTTAACAAATGTTTAATACACATCTCATGCAATCAGTTTACTAAAAATTCAAAGATGTATATGTTTTTCTGGTAATACATGCAAGGGAGGGTTTTATTCTTAACAAAGAAAAAATAGTTGGAAGAATTTATGGGGCTATCGGTCCCAGGTGTGTCTTTTAGGCATTTTTCCGGTACGTTTAAAAGCCAGACGAAGGCTGGCAGCATAGCGGCTAGTTCATAATAAACTAATATGAAAAATCTGTATTGGGGGTAATAAACAGGTGCAGCTGTAATTCAGCAATATGTACAAACTTATTAATAATATTCCATCCCATCACAAAACATTTTTTTATTTTTTCCATATTTCAGTTTACTTATCCTATAAACCTTTTTGTTTCATTAGTCTTCTTGCTATAAAAATTTTTAATTCTACTTAACGAATTCTATTTTTCAATGATTTGGAAAACAATTCCTTATCCAACTTACATAAAAAGTACACTTTTATGTGAAATCATAAAAAAGGACTTTGTATTTTAAAAATTATTTGAGAAACATTTCAAATAATGCGTATTCAAATGTTTTTAAATATTTCATTCAGATCTGAATTTAATTTGAATCTACATTAAAATAATACCTGTATGAAACACTGCAATAGTATCAAAAACTATGTTACAGAAGGACAGTAGTTATTTACCATAAATCCATTAGAAATTTTCAATTACAAACAATACTTGGCTTAATTTTAATAGTCTCGAAGAAGTTCCCGGATTATCAACGACAACTAGACAATGTGCAAATTCTGACAATACGTTTAGAAATATTGGTTTAAAGTATTATTAATGATGTTTTGGGTTTCGAAAGCAGTCAATGAAAATGTCCCGAAGGATTTAATTGGCAAATTCTTGTTCGAAGATTTTAGCATGACTAAATTGTTTCCGAAATACATTTCTGACAATTTAATTGCTTATTGAAATTCAATGACTATTCATTAAATCTCAAGCACGAATACGAAAGAAGGTACTTCTTTTGAAGAGAATTGAAATCGTAATTTAGTTGTTATCAAATAGTATTTCAAGAAAAGGATCATATGTAAATGGTGTTAATAAAATTATTTTCGCTATTCATGTCAAAGAGAGATGCTTGGTCTCCACAGATTTAAATCGTAAATTTTAATAAAGGAAATTTCCTAAACTATACTATACGAAATAGGGCAAGTCTTTCTTTTAACAGCGTAGAAACAATAAAATCAATTTTTAAACAACGATCTTAGCTTACTAGTTTTGTAAGTAACGAGACGACTACTTTAAAGGGCTAATTATTAGATCTCTTCTGTGTAAACAAGTTGAAAGAAGCAAGTATGTTATAGAAATGTAATTTTTTAATGTCTCTCTTTAAAATTAGATGAATATTTTGCAAATATAATGCATTAAAATAGCTTAAAAATTAGATCTTGTTTTAATTTAAAATTTCTACTTAATTATTCCTGCTAATACAGTGTGAATGTTCGAAGTTCATCCTCTAAATATAAACTATTTTCTTCAGTATGTCCTGTGCAATCATAGTATGATTAATTCCAATTTAATCACAAACGTATTAAAATCATATACTCAGGGTTATTAAATACTTCAATCCAAATGACTTTTAGCAGGAAACATTACTGTTATAATAGTTGTATTTTTATTATTTATCAAAAGATAAAATACCATTAAAAATTCAAAATCCGAATGAAACTCTTTTATTGCTTTATTTTCAAAATCTTTTTTAATTATGCTACGCCTTACAGTCCGTGCTATTTACACACTCTTAAACGGCAGAGCTAAAAGAAAAAGTACTCAGTTCAGTTGATCTGGCAGAGCTAAAAGCAAAAATACTCAGTTCAGGTGATTATTTAATCATGCTAAAACATTTGAGGGCTATGTTCTTAGTGAATAATATGTTCATGGAAAGCTTCCTGACGAGAGACTGGGTTACATATACATGTTACATATGCGACAAAATACGAAGGCACATGCATCGGAAAATTTTGCGTCCATTTAATTACTTGTATGCCTTAATGCCCATAATCTGACATGCTGATTCTTTATTTCGCAATTCTGAATGCGGTTCTGGTTTTGTCTCGCTTTGAAGGATGAGTACATGGCGTTCTCCGTAGACAATTTGTGACAAACTTGGACACCTCTTTGAAACTTGAAGACTTTATTAAGAATTCATTGTTAAGGAATTAAAATATGAAAATATATAAAAACCTACCCGATTGCTAATCTCTTCTTCAGTGCTCTTGTTTGAATGCAGTGAAGTATTGAAAATCTTCTCAGCTCCAGTCTACTTCCAGCTAGTCTGGTAAAATGCCATTAATGGCATTTTTGAAAAACCGAAAAAAAAGAAATATATATGAAACCAATTCTTATAAATTTTATATGTAATAATGAGGGGAACATTCGAATGAATTGCGTAGCACAGTTTATCAGGTGCATTGGATCGAACGACATACGCTGAAACAAAGGAAAGTTTATAGCACATAAATAATTTGCAATCATCAGATATTTGACTAATGTCCATAACCGGATATCTTTATGGTTACAAGAAAGACTTTCCAATCTTGAACTGTCAATATCTAAATATATATATATATATATATATACGAATCTGCTCATGCAAAAATGTATGATGATAAAAAACTTTGCTTTTAAATTGCTATAGATGAGTCTTAAAAATGTATGGAAATTATAACGACATTTGTCGAAGCGGTTGCATTTAGTGATTTTCCAGAATTTTAGAATACTAGTTTTTAAATTCTCAGATACTCTAGTCTCAAAATAAAAATACAAAATAGAAAATGAATAGACATATTCAGAATCTCAATTTTTACGCCTTCAATTCATGTGTGAGTCCATTCTTTTATATTTATTTATTAGTTATGATTAATAGCATATTTTTGTTGACTATTGAAACAGCAAGAAAGACTTTTAAGTTTGAAAAATACAGCAATTCAATTAAGCCCTGAAAATCATTTTTTCGAGGAAACTTTTCGTGTTGCTAATTAATGTTGTTTCATATAAGAAAGTATTCACTGTCTATGAATTCAAGATATATTACAGATGAGGTATAACAGAGAAATGACCAAAAATAATAATGTAATTTATAACAAACTGTATACAGCGATAAATTGAGAAATTTAAAAATCGGATCTTTGCATATAAACATAAATAAATTGCATCGGCATTTTGCTCTAATGCAATCAAACATATAAGTAAAAGCGAGCCTTATCTGTGTAAAGCTAAAAGATTTGATGACTTTATTTATAAATTGAAATTGTAAATGTGGTGAAACATCAGGAAAAGGATGAAGTTCTTGACATTTTTAACATCATCTAGAAGTGACAAATAGAACCTACACTTAAGCAATTGCAAATTGGACCTACTCCTAAGCACTACACAAAAAGGTTGCAGGTGAATCTATTCATTTAGGAGCACTCATAATTTAAAAAAAATTATAAAAACTGGCAATTGGTTGGTAACATATGTGAATAATATATAGTTTACGTGTACATGTAACAGATGTCATGTATATATATATATATGTATACATGTAATGTTGTAGTTTTTGCGGAAGGTGAAACCAACTCACTCTTTAGCCAAGGCCGAGAAGGCTATTGCTTAGATGACGGCTGGTGCAAAACTCACAACTGGCTTTATTGGTTAAAACATCATATTTGTTTTGCACTGGAATAATTATTTAGAAATTCGTTTTTGTTTAAAACTGGTATAACACTAGAGCTTCTAAAGAAAAAGTAATGCGTACTACCTTCCGTAAATCAGTCGTATTTATAGCCGGAAAGTCTTTGTTCTAGTTCTGGGTAGCGACTGGGCGATAGTTTAAAGCAGTGCAGCGAAAGCACAGACGCCTTGAAGGGGTTGTACTTTAATTAAAAATTAGTAATTTAAAACTCTGTTGTCGATTTGTAGCAATTAAGGTTATTTTTGTGATGAATTTTTCTTCATTTTTTATATCTTACAGATATATGTGGGGGGGTCGGTTTCCAAAGGATTAGTAAATAGACGAGATGAATCTGCGTAACTAAATTATTTAATTGAATAATTTGGAATGTACACTAATACATTTTGAGGATATTTACAGATGAAGTATTGATAGATGAAAAGTGACATTGGAGGTAGCACGCCTTTTAAGTCGTCATCATTTTTCCACCTGTCCTCTCTGTAGTCTGTCCTCTCAATAGAAGCGGACGCTTACCATCTCCTTTTGCCTCGTTGTCTATCCAGTCGTGTTGTGCTATCGCACTCCTGATACGCACACACACACCACACACATGTATATATATATATATATATATGTATCAAAGTATTGAAACATATTGTCAGATCCTTGCTTTCGATGATAGAAAATTTCATAGTTCAGTGATGGTATGAAATTTCAAATTTCAAATATTTTTTTTTTGGAATAATGTTATTTACTAGATTATTAAAACTGATATCGTTCTTTTTCAATGTACTGAATCAGTTCTACTTTTTTCTAATGAATCTTCGATTCAAATTTGGCAACCTATGTTATTAATACTGAGCACTGGTACCAAGCGGTGGTTATAAATGCTGCATGTCGAGCAATTTTGTTTCCGCAAAATGCTAATTGAATGCAAATAAAAATGGGAAATATTTCTCAGAAAGATGTAAATAAATAAGCTAGATTTAAATTATTTTATCCTTGAAAATACCAATTTCGTTTTATTTTAGGTTTCTAATCGTCTTGAAAATACTTTTTTTTTTACATTTCTACGTATATTTTGACGCTTATAATCATCAGTGGTTTTTCATAACCTTCCTTGATACAGAACGCCTACTCACCAGATTATTTATATAGACTATATCTGTAAATAGATATTTAATATTTTCAAATTTATTAGTCCAAAACATGGCAACGCTATTCTACAAGTGAGAAAAACTAGTGAATACTGTTTGCAGCTGCGTTCGTAAGTCTACCTAATCGGGTTTTGCCATTTTTTTTTCAAAGTTTTGCAATAACTGTCCCATTTCAGTCGGTGACTACGAAAAAGAACTGGATAAAGAAAATTCAGAGCTCGTTGCATGTCCAGCTGACCTGGCACAGAGAGGAAGCTGTATCAGCAAGAGAGTTTCAAGCGATAACAAATGAAAGAAAGAAATCTGATTTCATTCTTTTCTTTTTATCTCTTATAGCCTATCGTTCAGTTCTCTCCGTAAAGGGAGGAATAAAGTCGAAATTGTTAACAACATATTTCATTTAAAAAAAAATCTGATGTGGGCACCACATGACTTCTTTGTACAGCCTATTAAATTATACACATTTTCTGCTACACTTCATTTAAACTTATTTCCTGAATTTCATTAGAGGTATATTTTTCATTCAATTAATTCAATTCTCATTTCGCGGCAAGACAAAAAGACATAAAAACTCAAAATATCTTCATCAAAAATTGAAGAATATAAAAAAAATAAAACACCAAATACAGCTGTAATTTTTTTTAAAAATTACACTTAAAATTAGAGTTTGTACGTAAAAACAAGCAATTCGGCCAGTGGGCAAGAAGGCAGAATTTCGGTGCACAAAACTAAAAGTTTACTTTTGGTCCCATTGACAAAAAAAAAAACTCTGAAGGTGCAAAAACTTACTTATTTCACTATTCTGCTAAGTTTCAAATGTAAACAAATATGGCTGCTCTGTTAGGCTTAGTTGCCCTTTAATAACTTTTAAATTGTTGATGATTCTACAACTATTGTACGCAGATTAACTAAAAGCATTAAACTCTTTACCGGAGGATAATAAGACAATTTAATTGCGTTTAAAGCAAAAAATGCACAGTTTAGAAGCATATAAGATTAAAAAACATAGCTCAACGAGCCCAGAAACAGAGTGGGTATATATAGATATATATATATATATTTATATACTTTTCGTGCGGCTGATTGCAACCAAAAATGGAGGTGCAAAACTACATGTTATAGCAGTCCCATATACAAAATTTTAATGTTCTGAGTCTACTCATTTTTGGGTTATGCGCGACACATGCATACGTACGTGACATCACGAAAAAATCTCTTCTAAATCCATTTTAAATCCATTTTATAACCAATTTTCGGGGAAAAGGTTTCTTTATTCTGTCCTAATGTACGGGTATTACGCAAAACCACCATCAAACTGCATTCGACAGCGGTCAAAATGGATGTTTTTGTTGAAATATTATACCCGAAATTTTTCGCGATTACAATACTTTCTTTACTTCGTACAAGTAAATAAATTTTTTTTGGAAAAATCGGTATTTTAGAAAATTATTTTATCTGACTAAGAATATTACAAAACGAGTCTAAAAAATATAGTTCTATGACTAAAAATGTGCGTTTAAAAAAAGTCGCGAATGTGTATATTCAGAATCAGAAAGTCGAGAATTTTTTATTGGTAAATGATATGAATTTTAGTATAAAAATGTTATTAAAATTTTGAAAATGTGGTTATTTTCTGAATCAAAACTATGAGAAAAAATTACAGTTCTTGAATATAGCAGAGTTCTAAGTGTCCTGACTAAAGGAATCAAACCAATCAGTATAAGCGAAAAATAAAAACTTCTATTTTCTGTGGGCCATATATTTATTAATCGTGATGTATATGTGAGGGAATTTATTTTTTCGTCTATCACATTTTATTTCAACAAAAACATTTTACAATAACTTATACGCAAAGGCAAAATATTACTTTTTGACTTCAAGAAGTAAAATAATACACTAAATAACCCAACGTATATTAAAAAGCAAATAAAAGTAACTGATTATAGTAGCTTTCTTGTATATTGTGAGATAAAATGTTTTGCGTGGAGTAAAATATTTTACGTGACATATCGTCAAATGGTACCATAATGCTGTAACGAAGTCAATCTAGGAAACAGATAGAAATAAAAGATAATTAAAAAAAGCTTTTTTATGTAAGAAGTTTTTTTTAAATCGGATATAACGATTAATCAACTCAAAGTAGAAAAATAATCTATCGCATAGTTTAATAGAAACAGGAGATTAAACAATGCTCTTCTCAAAAATTCATCTACAGTTTTTATATTACTAATAATGAGATTGTGGGAGACGTCTCTGATAATAATACTCAAATGATAGTTTATTACAGTTATACTTGTATTTGAAACTAATTCAAAAATGCAAAAATTTCCCCATTTGGAAATGCATTTTAAATGTCCTCGATTTTAAATTTTAAAAAAAAATGTTAAATGAATTACAATATCAAAATTTTTACACGTCGCTAGCAATACTGAAGCTTGCTAGTATTTTCTAAAATACAGATCGTATAAGATTCCGTGAATAAGATCCGTATAGTGTCGAAATTTTCTACACTAATCTGTATAGAAATAGATACTTATCACGTAATCTCTTAACATCAGACTCGCTTTTAAAACTGATATATTATTTCTAGTTACGAGCATATGGAAACATTTCCCTCTTCAGCTTATGTATGGCCTTTAAATATGTTTCCGTAGTTTAAGACCAAATATCTCGGTCAGTTTGTGTTGTAAGGGAGTCAAACATTTTTATTTAAATAATGAGTATAGTTTTCTTAATAGAAGTGTAGGTTCCGGAAACATTTATAAAAAAATTATATTTCTTAGTTTTTACAAAATGTATTTCTTTAAAAATGTCGAAAACGAGTATTTGCATCATTTAAAACCTTTTCTTGTAATCGGAAGTATATGTTTACGACCACCGGTTGCGAAATTAATGCCGGGTAAAAATTTTTGTGAGACATTTTATATATATACTTATATACTCTAGTTCAAAAGAAAAAATTCATTTTTTAACATACAGTCAAGAAATTGTTGAAAAGGCATTTTTTCGATCAGTGCAATGAAAAGCCAACTAGTTATGCGAATATTATAGTAGAAGACTTATATGCAAATATCAGCACGATGCCATCAGAGGAGTCATTGCGCTTAGTGCAAGACCTCTTAATAAGGAAAGAATAAGAATAAGAAAGGAAGATACAATTTAAATGGTCACCCCCCAATACTATCCTCCTAGACTTAGCGTCAAGTATTCAGTCTTGCTCAAGTGTCTGTAGAGGCAACCACTACATGATAGCCAGATAACAATACATCGTATGCGCGTTACTCGCGGTATATATCGGAACTTGGAAGGAATTCTTCTGCAAGTGAAAGTGAGATTGTTCGCGCTGTAAAAATACAATAAAAACCAGGACGCCTTTATAGGCGGTAGAGTGACTGACCAGCCTGAGGAGGGGCGTAGCCTGAGGAGGGCAGCCCAAGAGTTTAAAATTAATAAAAGTGTTATTTCTCAAATTTTGGAAGCTTTCCAAATGACATGTACAGCTGTAAGAAAGATTAGTGGTGGTTGGCTAAGAAAAACAATGGTGACTGATGACCTACAGGCGAAACGCGGGCACCTGAGAAAACCCGAGAGCGGGCAGCATTGCTCAGCAACCGGACGATAACTATCGCGGATTAACTGTGGCTAGATGACTTCATAAAGGTGGCCTATTCGCCGGCTGTCCTGTAGGTTGCATACCATTGACAGCAGCCGGTTACCTTGTCAATGGAGTCACGTCCTCTTTATCGTTGAGAATCGTTTCAGTCTGATAAACGATTCTCGGATCCAATTGATATGGAGAGAGGTAGGGAGACGCTTTCATCCCACTAACATCAGAGAAAGAGACCACTAAGGTCAAGGTCGTCCTAGGTGCAAGTATGGGGATGCATTATGATGAAAGCAATGACGGGGCTCCACATTTTTGACAGAGATTCACTTACCAGAGATCGTTACTGTGATAAAATTATCATTCCTAACGTACGTCTTTTTCTGGATGCCACTGATTCCGACCTTTTTTTATGCATGGCAGTGCATGGCCACGTTGTTGAGAAGCTCCTCGAAAGTGAAGATATATGGAGAGCGTGCCTTCTTGATTTAAATCCTATTAAACATATGTCGGTTAGTTTTGAAGACGGCTGGCGGCATGGTCTTACCCTCCAGAGAATACCAGACAACTAAAATAGATGCTCCTTAAACAATGTAAACTCTTATTCCAAGAACTGTTAGATAATCTGGTCTTGAGTATCGATAAACAGAGCACTACCCGATGCAGCCAAAGGGAAAGGAGAATGTGTCCCTTACTAAGGCTCTCTGGTTTGTTGTTTTCGACCAGACAGTTTTTGAACCATTCTGTCAATAAAGCCTTTTTGTATTCATTCTGTATTGTATGCGTTCTGTTCATTTTTTTTTTTTTTTTGCTACTGTACTTTTCTCATCGTTTAAATATACTACATTGTGCTTCTGTAGTATGAATAGCATTTCCTCCAGTTGAATTTTGCGGAATCACGGCTAAAATAAAAAAATTTATCTTTTGCACCCTAGCGTATATATATCACGTCTGGTATATTCCTGCTTTTTGTTATAAATAAGTATTTTCAGTAGTTGATCAATAAATATTTATTTATTGCAATAAAATTACATTTAAATATGAATCTTTGATATTAGTTTGAAGACATCTTGAATAATACAGGCGATCTTTAAAAGGCCTTAATCATTTTGCTAATTTGCCTTTTTTCCAAAATATTTCGATCTTTAATATTTTAGTTTAGTTTAGTTTAAATACGAAAGAAACCCTTAAGTAACAAACATAATTTAACTTAATATAGAAGCTTTTATTAATAGTTTTGAGCCAAATCCGGTAAAATTAATATAATCGTTTTTACGAACTTTTCAAATTTGATTCATTTTTTAGGAACATAAAAGTAATTTCTAAGATAAACTCCTACCAGATTAGCACACACGTCTAACAGAACAAACATAGCTCCTAAAATAGATAAGATATTTGCTTTTTTTATGTGGCAACGTGGTCAAAAGAAGACCGGATCCGTGAAAGAAGAAAAAAACGTGTTTGCGGACGATGATTGTTTCTTTCTGAAATCTAATTTTGGAAAGTCATGTTTGTTCGCGCGCTGAGAAAGAACGAGTGGGTGAGAACGTGAGCGTCTGAATATTTTATGCAATAGGTTTGTACCTATTTGAACCTGAATGGCCATGGACGACCTCATGAAAAATTCAGGTTAGAACCGAAATAGCATCGCCCGTAGATTGCGCTTCACTTTCGGAAGTTCTCTGATAATTACCAACAGGTTGTCCTTTTTTCTATATCTAGGAAAACTCTCAACTTCCCGAAACTTCAGAGTAAATTTATAACAATACGTCTACTAGCTAAAAGCAGAAAATTTATTGCATGTATAAAATAAATCTTATTTTAGAAATATGTTTGCATCGTAAACGTCAATTTAGAGAAAATGAATGTAGTGAAATAAAAGAGCTACTGTAGATATGGTCTTTGATCGCCCTGAGCATAGCCAAGTCGGTGAAACTGTTATGATATACATATATATATATATATATGAAATGGGAAGCGTTGGGTGATATAAATTGACTATCATTTGTAAAGACATGATCTTAGGGGCCATTAACCACCCTAGGTTAGTGTAGAAAATCAAGGTGAATTCTAAGGCTCTAAGTAATCTTTTTTTGCTTTTATATTTCAATAAATCATTTAAATTTAGAACTCCAGTTTCTTATCTTTTCTGAAATCCACCAATGGTTGTGTGAATAAGGTCTTTAAATATTAAGAATTCGTTCTAGGTTTATTGCGGATTAGGTGTGAAAGAATTAGTATTTCTCGATTAATAATAGTTTCCCTTTAAGTAAATCATTTTCGTTAGAATGTTCTTCTCAGGCCCACCAGCGTCAATGAATACTGACAGTTCGACCTGAGTTCAGATCGCGACAAACACATGGCTGCATGGACGTTTTTGTGACTTACGCCATATGAAATGTGGATACAAACCACTTTCCCTCATAAAGTTGTCTACGAAGGCATCCCTTGCGTTAGGCAGGTAGCCTTCGATTGTTTTTCAATATAGCTAATCTACCTAATTTTGTAATTTCCATACTTAATCTTTTCTTTAAAGTATATTCACCTAACGATATTTCACTGGGCGTTATTTCAAAAAATGTTATCAAGTTATTATACTTTATTGCACAGATTAATCTTTTATTTGACCGCCACTTGCACAGATTTATGAATGAAAAACGAACGTTTAAAAGAATCTTCCGACGTAATGTTTCACAATTTGCAGCATTAGGATATACGCACCTAACTTTGTCCCTTATTTAATGAACAGAAAGATTTTTTTTATCTTCTAATAGGTAATAGAGCTCGACATGGTCGCAGACAAATATTATTTTTATTCTAAACGGGGTGTATATACACGTTTAGAACCGTGCCTTACAGTATACGAAAGCAATTGCAATTAATATTAGTTAGCTTATATTAGTTAATTTATTAGCAATTAATATTAGTTAAGTTCCGCTCCGCATATGCTCTATATTTGGATAAACTTAGGAGCTAGACGGCTATACATATCGTGAATCATTGGGCAATGTTTAATATAAACTTAACTATTAATAAAACTTTAAATAATTGTCATAACTGATTCTTAACGAGCCTTCAGTTGTAAATGGTAATAGTTTCAAACAGATTTAATAAAAATGATATACTTGTATTTAATTAAGTTTTGAAACGCCGGAAAATTTTTACTTTCCTTATTATATTTATTAAAAATTAAATATTTGCACAAAATCAATAATGCAAAAAATATTAATGAGGGCTAGGGTTTACTACCCTAAAGGATGACGTTTTAAGCAGGTGATGCCTCTGGGAAAAAAAGTAGGTACTCAGCTAAGATGAGTTATTGACAAGAGAAAGCTAGAGTGGAATACACAGAAACGGCACAAATTTAAACCAGAAGACGAAATAGGAAAGGATGACTTGGAACATTACCCGTAATCATTCTTTCTCTACCAGTATTGATATTACGAATTATTATATTTCTTAATTTCCTCTCTTCTGTCTTAAATCCTTTGAAGACATCCCCTAGTCCCGTGAAGGCACGGTTGATATTTCAAGTGTCACGCTTTAAAAAGATAATTAATGACTGTGTAAGCTTATTTCCTAATAAATGACTGTCAGCTATAGGAATGGTGGAAAACACATTAAATTTAAAAGTTACGTATCATTTTAACGACTCTTGATATGTCATCACTAAATCGATTTGGAGAAACTAAAAAAAAGTACCAAATACAGAAAGAATTTGCAGAGGGGACAAAAAGAAGAGCTACCATGCACAGACAAGATCTGTGCTATGTTTAAATTTTCAAAAGATTCCAAGGCATGTTTATCCACGATATTTATCCATATTTGCACTGTAGTTGATACAAATTTTCTAAAAAAATTTCATGATTCTAAAGAGAAGGTATGATATTGCTTCTGAAAAACTTTGAATTTCAAATGCATATTGAATTTCAGAGTTAGCTATTAAAATGCAAATTTTCACGCATCTTTCTATCTCATTTTTTCACTTTTTAATAACGGAAGTGTAAAATTCATTCTTATCTTCATTCTGCAGTTCTTGTTTGAACTTTAAAATGAGTTTAAATTTTTCTTTTTTTCAAGATAAGATGAGCTTTGAGAACAGTGTCTTCACTGATGTTAAACTCATCAACTGCCATTTTAATTATTGATCTTCTTCGATGTTCTCATCCGTTCGAGACTGAGAAGTGCGAATATTCCCGGATTAATCATCAGTGTCTTTGCATCCGTCATAAATTCGACGGTTCATTGAAATCGTGTAATTACACTGAATCATTGTCATTGAACTATGTTAAAGCTGGATCCCGCATGTTTTGCAGAATATCAAAAAATGTCTCTATTGTTGTTTTTCCCGTTTTACAAGAAAAAGGTTTTTGCCATTCTTTATTCAGCTTTCGAATCAGTGCCAGTCGAGATTCAAAGAAAACAACTAAATGCATTGAAAATTCTATCCTTACAAACGAACAAAGTAAAAATACGTTAAAATGACGTAATAATAAATTCTGACTATTTTCGCTTGGTAGCACTGTAGTAGTTTGTTTTAAAAAAATCCTAACTTTTTATAAATTGCTTTTTTAACAATACTATTTTCTCTTCTTTGTACGAAATAAAGGAAGTGTTGTAATCGCGAAAAATTTCGGTTGCCATATTTCTCCGAAAATATCCATTTAGACGAATTTTTGCATGAGATCTGTACGTACGTACAGAATAAAGGACTTTTTTTTCAAAACAAATTATAAATGGATTTTAAAGGGATTAAGAGGGCATTTTTCTCTTGAGGTCCGTACGTGTGTACATACCTACGTATGTGTCTATATCGCATAACTCAAAAACACACAACCGTAGAACGTTGAAATTTTGAATATGGGACTGCTATAATATCTAGTTGTACACCGCCCTTTTTTGTTGCAATCGGCTGGGCCAAACGTATATATGTAATAATTTATTTACTAATGGAGTATTGAGCAGCGTAAGAGGGTGGGTATATATATGTAATATTTTGGCAGGTAGGCACAGGAATGACAAAGCTTGCCGATATAACTACATCAGAGTCCGGTCGTTGTTGTGGCTGAGTAGAAGGCTGCACAGTGACGATAAAGAAGGATTTAGCTTTTATTTTCCACATTTTTATTCAGTTCTCAACACAGATAATTTTTCTTTTAGACGATATTTTCCAAATTGCATATTCAATAGGGATTCAAACTAAGTAAGATTTAATTTAGACTTTCTACGTCATGACTGTTGTAACAAAGGGAAGAAAGATGGGATGAACAGCAGCAGGGTCTTGTAGCAGCGGTAGAAGAAAGCAGTCTGACGAAAAATGGCGCGTACTCAGTATTTATACATGCCAGAATGTTCTCGAAAGTACTGGTCTAGGGGGAAGATCCTGAAATTGCGGAAAGTTAATTGTAGATTGCCTGTTCACGCAGAGCAAAGCCATCTTTTTTTTATATTTTATATATAGACAAATTCCCTTACCCTAGGTGACCTCTGTTTTTTCATTCTTATATTTTGGTAAATTCAGCATTTTTTACTTTAAAAGTAATTGAATTAAGTTGTTTTTACGTTCTGGTTAAGGTTTTTATGCCTTCAGTTAATGTGTTTGCAATAGCTGCAGAATTATGAATAATTTAAAAGTTTAAGAGGCGACGAGGCCGCGATTTGTTTACACTTCAAACTCTTAATAGAAGACTTGCCGCAACAACTTCAGCGTCTTTTGTCACAGCGAGGCCGCAATTCAAGTTTCAAATTTTGTGCACCGAAAATGTTATCATCGTACCCGTTGGCAGAATTGCTTGTTTTGAATTATAAACTCTAATTGTAATTGTGAAAATTGTTTTTTAACTGTATTTGGTGTTTTGTGTTTTTCTGTATTTTACAATCTTTAATGAAGGAGTTTTGAGTTTTCATGTATTTTTGCTTTACCGCAAAGTGATAACTGAATGAGAAATATATCTCTAATGAAATTCGAGGAAATAAATATAAATGGTGGAGTGCAGGCCATACAAGAAAATCATGTGGAGTACGCATCAGACTTTTACTATTAATAATGCTTTTTTAAAAAGTTTGTAAGTAAATATTATTAAAAAGAGACTTGCTTTTAAATTTTATTCTTGCAATAATTACTCTACTGTATTCTTCTGCGATATATTTCTTCTTAACAAACGCAAGTTACTCTTTTGACAGTCCACAAACCAGAACAAACTGATTCCAGCCAATTCATCAAGAATATATTAATTTGCCAGACAGCAAACACGTGTTTTGCATCTAAACCGATAAAGCCATAAGTTTTCTCTTCCTGTTCACAGAACATTAAGTGCTAACTAACTTGGCATATTACCGCCAATTTTTAAAACAAGTTCTCTTGGCAAAGTGTCAAAGCGCTTCGGTGTTAGAAAAGTGGTTATGTTCTTAAAAGGGTTTTAAAGGATTACTGTTAAGTTTTTGTCTTTGAAGAAATTTCACGGAAGTGAAGTAGTTTGACGCTGTAAAATGAAGGAAAATCAATTACTTGGTTTCTTGATAAAATTGGACAGAATTAAGAGGATTTACGTACACGTTAAACGCTCTTTTAACATTCTGAACACAGAAGCGACTGATGCTGCTGTTAAGGCTTACTACATAAACAGTCTTTTATAAGATAATTTTAAGAGAATTAATTTTCTTGATTCAGTGATAATTCCAATGATTTAAGGAGGCATTGGAGGAGAAACTGTTTAGGTTCTTTAACAAAATGTTCATTTTAATACAAGTCTCTGACAACAACAGAAAGTTTACTTAAATAAAGGCTCACCGATAACTTGTAATTTATCAATAAATTTAAATAAAGATTAGTAATAATATGAAGTTGTTGCTGTAACTAAAATATTTCCAGTAATCTTAAACCTCATAGCTTATCTTCGGCTACACTCAACAGTACATTGAATAATAGCGGTCAAATTAAGAATAACTTGCAGAAAAAGTTTAAAAGTAATAGCTAAAATTAGGTTCTTGTGATTTTCCAATTTAAAATAAATTACAACACAAAAGCAGAAGTACGTTTACTTTGTGGATTACATGGTATAGCTGTCCTCAGGGTCTGAATACCGCTTAGGCTTATAAAGCCGCAGCATTTTATGTCTAGGCTAAAAGTAATTCTAGAATTCTTCATAATCTATCCTTGCACTTACTAAATATACTAAACTGCAATATCGAACTCATGATTGACGACAGCGCATATAAGAAAGTCACAAACGCTGAAGGAGAACGCAATATTGTAGAGTCATCAGGTTATTTGGAAGCAGGAGATAGGAAGAAAGAGCAATGCCCTCGCCCGGGCTCGAACGACGGACCTCTCGAATACGCGTCGAGTGTGCTGACCACTACACCCAAAGGCATGCGAAAAAGGCGGGAGAAATACCTTATAATACTATCCCTAAATTGTAATTAAACATTAAAACGGTTTGATTCTGTCGCTCGCAGAGCTAAATTTTGCATCAATTTTCAAAAATCTATCATGATGAAGTGGACACAAAAATGGGAGAAAAACAAGAAATAAAATAATTATTAGAAAGGTATAGTGTCAAAAATATGCTTCGACATTTAGCTATTTTATACCTCAAAATAACAACAATTTTCCTTTTCTCTTTCGTTAATATACCAGTATCATTATAAAATAATATTAAATATATGTTTCAGATCACATAATAAATGTATGTTAAATATATTTTAAAAAGGCTTAGATACACTTTGAATCATTATTAACATGACAGTATTTTTTTTTCATTTCTCAGTGCAAAACGATTTACGAATTACCTTAAAATGGGATATATAAGAAAAAACAATTTAAGTCTAATGAAACGTTTAATATAATTAGCCCTCACCGTTAATTTAAATTTACAAAGAATAAACAAAAACTTAAAAACTTTGAACGAACCAATCATTCTCCAGAATGTTTACAACAGCTAAAAAATAATTCTTC
Organism: Stegodyphus mimosarum; assembly: GCA_000611955.2. Lineage (NCBI taxonomy): Eukaryota > Metazoa > Arthropoda > Arachnida > Araneae > Eresidae > Stegodyphus > Stegodyphus mimosarum. The sequence continues at coordinate 33,715 of KK116427.1, forward strand.
AAACTGATAGCAAAATTACTTCTGTTCGTCCAATAGAGAAGATACCTGAGAATTACATGCTCAAAATTTGTTGTTAAACAAACCTTCTTGTACGGAGCAACCGTCCCTACTAACGTATTCTTCTATTCATTTATATTTACTCTTATCTGGATTTGAGATCTGGATTTGATCACATTCTGGATTTGAGAGGATAAAAGGTGAATTCAAGAGCAAAACTAAGTGTAAACTAATAAAGTTTACAATGACTTCATATTTCGTAGTTTGACTTTTCATATTTTGTAATTTGTAGGATATTGTTAAAAGAATTTATCAGTTTTGAATAATAAATTGTAATAGTTAATTTAATGAATTAGCTCAGAAATATTAATAAAAATATTTTAGATTACTTTCTCATTTCGTCTCATTTTATTCATTCTGATAAAATTTAGGAAAAGCGTCTTCAGACACAGAAGCGTAATCTCGTTTTTTAAATATAAATAAAGCAAATTTTTTGTCTTAAATTTTATATTATTCATGGATTATTACAATATTTATCTGAATTATAATTCCATACTTGAGATTCCATAAATTGGATGAATACATTCCATAAATTCGATTATGTAAATTTCTATCTTCACCTTCTGTACCTACCTCCCTTGCCGTGAATTTTGATTCAGATTTGCAAAAAGCTAAGTATTATTTCACTGAAATATTTAATATATCATCTGAGGAATTCGGCATTGTTTGATAAACAGATTAGTCATAAATTATCCTAAAGCAAATTAAAATTATTTGGCTTAAGCTGCCTTCATGAAGACTTTATGAGGGATTCTGATTCGCATTTATTTTTATTTCGAGATTATCGAAAACTTGCCCGGAAATCGATAGAGCCTGCTGATATTCTAACCTAAACAAACATAGTTTATTTAGGGGTAGAACATATTTAGCTACATTATCCCTCATCTCCATTTATTGGTATTGTTTGGTAAAAGCGTTGTTTGTTTTTTAAATTAATTTTATTTTTATTATTATAATTTATTACCTTTGCAGAGCTATTAGGTATTTATCGGAGTAAGAAACATGTAAAAAACAGCGATGTTCCTGCCAGAATTCGAATTCTAACAAAGGCATACAGTGAGGTAGAAAAAATTTCCTTACACCCTTACATCAAATGTTAATGAAACAAATGTGATATGGACACCATATGACTTCATTGTACACCTATTCAATTATTACGCTTCTGTTCATAAATGACTTACTAATCAATTTATTTTATTTAAATACATTTACATTTAAATGGGCATGAACTTGCTGGTTCGTTTTTTCATTCTAAATGCAGTTCAGCATATGTAAGATGCCAATGCTGTAAATAAAATGAAGCCAGAAATTTAAGGTCAAAAGCCATGCATATGTGGCTAAATTTCATTTTCATACTAGGACCAGTTTTCTATATATTTCAAGGCCTAAAATCCGGATACAGTGGATATTCTTTTTTATAACATCAGCATTAACAAAGCCCTGAAAAATTTCGTAATTAAAAACAAAAACCTGAATTATATATATGTGCCTATAGTTGTTATAATATTGGCATACTTGGAAATGTATTATTTCCTGAGAAATTTAATTTATTATTTGGCGTATAAGGAAAATTCTACAGACCATAAACTAGTAAAATACCATTCGATAATTTTTCATTTTTCAGCTAAGCTTCCTAAAGTAACGAAAGGTACAGAAGTACTTGATCTGTCTTTAATTCTATTCAGTTTCTGTTATAGTGTAGTATAATAAGATTAGATGTATTGGGTCTGCAAAGCCAGAAAATGGCAAGGGAAGGAAGGGTTGCCATATTTGGCCCGAAATCGCCCATTTGGCGACAAAATTGGCGATATGTCATGGACGAAGAGAAAACGTTCTGGAACAAATTCTTACCGGTTTGGCCCAGAATGTTCTCGAAAGCAATATAAGCGGAATAGAGGGCTATTCTCGCTAGACTACTAGTCACTCATCAGCAGATCGTGAAGTGCATCGAGAACTTGCATCGTTGAGGCTATCGAGTCTAGTGTCGAGTGTATCGCCAGTTGTAGCGTAAAGAGTCTCGAGAGTGCGCTGAGTTCCGAGAACGAACCAAGTCGGTAGCTATACTCTAGTGCTAATTTGCCATGAAGCTCTCTTCACCGTTATAACCTAGCCTGAAAAATGTGCAATGCCCTCGCCCGGCCGCGAACTTGGACCTCTCAAATACGCACCGAATGTGCTACTCCTACACCCACATGCACAAAGGAGGGAAGAAAATACCTTATAAAGTATAATTCAAATGTGTTCTCCTTCTGTATTAAATGCAACTGATAAAGAGTAAGAATATTATGTTCGTAGAATATAGCATTGGAAGTAACCAATTTTTGGGGAGTTAAGAAAACATTTCTAAATTTCTCAAAACATATCGAGTAAAATTTAATAAAAATTAATGTAGCTATAGAATAATATAAGACAGTACTTTATACCGTAAGAAGAGAAAGTACTTACTCATGATCATAAGTAATGCCCATAAAAAGAAGAATGTCTAAACTCAGCTTTGTAATACAGCAATTAAACCAAGCTAATGGGGTTTATGGCCACTTATAACAGACACATGCATGTCGTAATAATTTTAATAAGGCGCTTAATAAAAACTTTGTGGCAGCCGCTTCCACTCCTGCAGCAAAGCAATTATTATTTTCTTAGTTGGTTCTTGAAAGGGTTAGCGGAATTGCAATTCCCATCCCAAGCGCATCCCATACATATTCAGTCAGCTTCCAAATGAGATATATATACCCAAGCACTGTGCTTCAGAAAAAGAAGTGAAATATAACTAGTTCCCTGAAAAATCTCATATGAGGTTATAAAATCTCCTCTTTATATCTCTGAGCAGTCGGAAGCCTCTGTCAAACGCAGGGAGTAGAACTGACTGTCAGCATGATGTCGTCCCAGACCATTACACTTCCCTTTCCCTGATGCTGAAAGAATTACATTGGGCTATGTAAGAATGGCTGTGTTCTATCCAGATGAAAGCTTTGTACGAGGATGCAAACAAAGGGTATTCTGAAAAAACGCTTCCTTTCTTAAAACTTTCTGGAAATGGTAATCCTTGAAACTAAGATTCCAATAGCTGCATAAAACTTGCAAGGAAACTGTGTAGCTATAACTACCTTCTGGATTCTTGCTGAAAGTTCCAAATGAAGATCTTTGCTGGGCATCGGGGAGATGCTTTTGCCTAAGGCTTCTGAGCATGGATCCGGTCTCCTGATTTTCCACAAATTGCAAACGATAGGGCGTTACATGAAGTTCTCTATCAACCTGAACTTGGTACTGCGCTGCCTCCATTCCAGCAGTGATTCTCCACCTTATTCTGTCGTGTAAACCTAGGTGACACCACACTGTTTATCAAATTTAGTAGAATTTTACGACGGGAAGAGCTAAAAGTGGAATAACAAATGATCGCTTTATATACTTATCACTGTCACTACAGCATCTGCATCTACAAATAGAACTGCGTATTTGACACCAGGGTTTTGCATAGCTATGAGAATACATGTATTCTTGTTCTAATTCAAGGTTTTTTTAAACTTCAAGAGAAGAACAAATTCTGAACAAGAGTATATTTGCTTAGCCTGAATTCTGAAATCAGTAAAATTATTTGGGAAAATGCGTAATAATGTGGGAAAAGTGCGCAATAATTTCTTCTTTTTTAAAACTCATGTGTTAATTTATGTATTTGAGTGACCAAATCTTTAAAAGTCCCAATTATCGAAAATCAAGTTTCAGATTTCTCAATAATATTTTTAATCCGTTTTAAAGCTTTCCTGAGTCATTAAATCAACGAAAGTTTCGCTCTGTTTTTCTCAAATGATGACAATATTTTTAGATTGCAAAATGGGCTTATTCACTGATTACACAAGTGCTTTTTTTTCACATTTCTAAATGTGTGTCCCTTATTAAGGACATTCTCATTTTAACACACATTTTCGTTTTTTCTTCATATCCATAACCATAATGTTCCAGATCTGAGTTATTATTACTCTCATTTCCCTGGAAAACATATAATTGACAGGAACGAAAGTGATACATTTATGCAGTAAAAGTAGTGTAATGAATTTATTATGAACATTAGTAGATTAAAACACAGCAGAAGCTTGAAAAACGTTGTTTAATTTTTCTAAATGCTGCGCTTTTTTAAAGTTTCAATTTCGGATTATATGAAGAAGTTGAAAATGCTTTGCTATTAACTTTCCTTTCCTGTATTTCTTCATAATTATTCTTCGCAATCAAAATATTTTCTTCTTTTCAGAATATATTAAAACTACTTTTTTTATTTTTATATTGATTGCATTCAGTATTAAGAATTTAATTTGAATGTGTGCAATTTTTTTCGATGCACATACAAATCTAAAAATAGATAGAATGTTTTACCATCCTAGATGTCTAACATACTAACCACCTCTATAGTCTGAAACATTCATGTCATTTTTCATTATAATATATTATAGCTGTCAGTGTTAGAACTCCTATTCAGAAACAGGGCTGACCCATTTCGAAGTGCAAGTTTCTTTTAATACTCTCATCATTCAACAAAAGCAGTAGCAGTATTTTCATCATGTAACAGTTTTTAATTGTCATTTATTAAATATTAATTAAATGACAAATTTAGTAAGTAGCTTCAAAATTTATAATAGCTTTATTCATGCCCATCTATCTTACTGAAGCCCAGAATATCTATCGAGAGTTGCCTTTCCTAATTTTAGACGTTTTAAATAACGTAAGCCACTATATTTTAGTACAACTACAGTAATGTCGTTAAGGAAACGTATAATTTAAATAAGTTCTAGCTCTTAGAGCGGCGAGGAAAATGTGTACAGATCTGCAAGTAAATGTTTAATTAAATCACACCTTTAATAGGATAAAGTGTTAAAAATAATGTCTTTAAAATTCATCTTTTTAACTAGAATATATAAACTTACTAAACCTTTAGAAAACTTTTATCGTGTGAAAAACAGAAGAATATGGCTATTTAGGCAGTAAAACAAGAATGTAATAAGAGATAACAAGATCACTCGTATTGTACCAGTGGATTAACTAGTATTAGCAGCGCCTGTAGTTGTTTGCAAAGACTTTTTATGAATTCTGGTAAATACAAATGTATGTGCATAGGCTAGGTGTAATACCGCAAACGGGTAATTTTGTTAATGAAAATACGGAGAAGTTGTAAGCACATTAATATACAAAATAAGGGGAGAAATGTGCTGGCTAGTTGAAACATTACATGCAAAAATGTGTCTTAAGGCACAATAGATATTATTAAGTTTCGCCGACCTCCATGCCCTCTGAGTATACAAATTAAGTTCTTACTCAAAAAATTAATTAACTTCAAACTTTTATTTCAGAAACGGTTATTTATCTGACTTTTCTTAGCTCATTGTCAAAATTAAGAATCGAATCAAAATGAAATTTTTCTCAAATATTATATATACAGGCATACGTTTTTCAACAAGTGTGTGAACAAAATATTCTTTTTATTGCATTTTATTTTCCGAAATATATGTGGGAATGAAATGTTTAAAGTCATATGAAACCTTCTACTTCATTTACGAGTATACTTTAGATGGATCGTTCGCTGAAAATATCATGACAATAACAGAACGGTGCGTTAAATTACTGCCGAAGTTTCCAAGTTTTTAGTATTTCTATATATTTTATTTCTTGGGAAACTTTGAAAGATCTCTTTGTAAAATATGCTTTGGTCCATGATACAAGAAATGACATCTATCCATCCATCCTTAACAATGGCTTAGTGCCATGAGTTCATTTCCACGAAACAGGCACAATGCCATGCTCTGCTCTCCTCGGAACTCTTTTGATATAATTGGAAGCAGGTCAAATATTTTCCTGAACCATTTTTAAAAGAAAAACGAAGCTTTCATCATTAATTATGTCATTTGAAACAGCAGCTTTATTGTTATATAGAAAAATATGTAAAGAAAACAGCAGCTCTAGGTGATAAAAATTTCAAGTCGGATAGCTGCGACAAACATATTAAAAAGTTTACTGTCTTAATAATAATATTTATTTTAAGGGCACCGTTCATATACACGCAGTTAAACAGGATCCTTAAACAAAACTAAACCGTTTTAAATATTCTTAAGGCAACATATGTTCGCCAGCTCTCACAAAACAAAAACAACTTCGCACTTTTTCTCGGTACACTGTAATACAGTTTATTGAAGCAATAAAAAAATTATGACTTTTAATAAAATTTTTCAACACAGGAAGGAAATTAAAGTGTTCAATAAATTAGTTTGGAAATAATGTTAAGGTATATTTCAGCAAGAATATCTTTACACAGAAAATTGGAACTAAATAAATATACTGTTTTACATAAATTTGCAAACAAGATGAAAAAACATTATACAAATGACTTTTGAGAAATTTAGAAAAAGTAAGATTAAGTTTAAAATTTTAGAAGAGTATAAAATGCTCTAAATAACGTAATTAGTACATAGAGGAATCCATAAATGAGGTGTCGGAATGAAATTTTCTATGTGCTTCGGTATGAAGTGTGATTACCTCTTTCTATGTACCTCTTTCTATTTCTGAAGTGAGTTTACCTCTTTGTATCTCTTTGTATTACCTCTTATAGTAGACTAATACCAGTCGCATTACCTCTTATATTAGTGTTGTAGGGTTCCTAACTCCTTTTGTTTAAGAAGAACATTAAGGAACCTAGTGACTTATCGCTGAGTTCAGAACAACTGAGACGTAGACTCAAAAAGGGTTAAAATACCCTTTTATTCATTCAAATAAGAATAACAGACGGCCCCTTCTTGAGTTTATAGAAAGCATCTTCTCCGGCTTTAACTCAGAATAAGAAATAAGAAATTAAGGGAAACTAGTTGAGGAAATCATTCTACTGAAAGAACGCCAGTCATTTTTCGCGCAGGAAGAAGGTTTTGTGTACTTTAGTAATAGGCTGGAAGTAAGACATCAGCACATGGCAAAGTTAAAAATGGCAAAACCTGATCGTTTTGGGAAGATATTGACTCTAGTGGATGATAAAGCTCTTTTACTGAGGAATGAAGACACTCAAAGATTATTCTCAAAATAACTTGACTACTTGTTAACTAATTTCTATCGTTATTAGTTACAAGCTTGAAGAAAAACTCGACGCTTGATCTAACATAGGAAGTGGGGATGAGCGAGGCCGAAGCCTCCTCTATCCGTGCTGTTCGCCGTTCGAGAGAGAAGGAAAACCGTTTTGTTAACATTTTAAGAACTTACTGCACGACTTTGATGACTATTATACAATCGAAGTTCAAATGGGAATGCTTGCGTTTAGACTATCCTCAACAGCACGCCGAAAGAAAAATTTCCGCGAATTTTGGCTTTCAGAATAACTGACAGGTTGACTTACTCAAAACCAATTCTTCAGGGAAAATCTACGAGGGACAGAGTTTTAAACGAAACATTACCGTCTCAGTTGCAAGATGTCCCAAGTAGCTAGCCAGGATTTCGGTTTCAGCGAAACTTTCAGGTAGAAACCCACCAGAGTTAAAAGAAGGAGAAGCTCGTTTCTCAGAAAACTTTCTCCTAGTCTCATACGTCATTAGATGTGATAAGGGCGTAAGACGATCACCTTCACAAAAGATCAGAGCCGTCTAGAATGTTAGATGATTGTCTTATGAACAGTTCAATGGCATTTTACTGTCATCCATCAAGGCACTAATGGTGTAACATTTAACAAATAATAGAACTTGTGAAAAAAAAAACATTGGGTATCATTATGACAAGGTGAAAAAAAACTTGTAAAGGGGGAGCTTGCAGTTCTAAGATGTCGATCAATTCAGATGCGCTTTTTTTTTGGGAACGCTTATGTGTGTGAGAAAGGTACGGAATTTCAAATGCCGATGAAATACTTTGCCTCACTTATTACAATTGATATACGTTTTTAGACGATATGAATATTGCAATATTTGGTTGGTTTATATGATGTTCTGACGTTCCATCACATTGCTAAACCGATTTCGAAGACATTTCGAAAATTTTAATATCATCTTCGTGCGATGAACCTTAAATGATTAACTCCAACTCTAGATTACTTACAATTTTTATTCACTCCTTTCAGTTTCGATTGATCAAAATTCGACTGGTTTGGCATATAAAAATCTTATACTAATTACAGTAATATGGAAAATATTCATAAGTATTTTTCAATTGGATGTGCTATTCATTTATGAGTTAAGCGATTTAAAATTGCATATTCTAAATTGTCAAATTACGTTTACGACAGTTGCCCTGGTAAAGTAATACAACGTAATAAGCTTGTAGAGATATTAGATATTTTGGAAGGAGAAGTAGATAGCAACGCCTTCGCTGGAACTCGAACCACGGACCTCTCGAATACTCATCGAGCGTGCTGACCACTACACCACGAAGGCATGCGAAGAAGGCGGGAGATATACATTATATACTCCTCTTTTTAAAGAGCGACTGGGGTTAGGGGGCCCAATCGCCAAATCTTGGTGGTGGAGAATCATCATCCACCAGCTTTTTTAGTTCGAACGCCATTGTAGAGACATTAGGTATTTTGGAAGCAGGAGTCTAGCATCTAGTCTAGCGAATACGCGTCTAGCATGCTGGCCACTTCACCACGAAGGCATGCGAAAAAGGCGGGAGAAATACCTTATAACCTCAAAAATTGAAAATAATTCTCTCTAGACGTTTGTTACATCAACATATTTTGTGATGCCATGTATAAATGGTGGGAAAATTTGGGAAAAAGACTCTTGAGAGAAATACTGTTAGTTCCATGATGTATTTTTAGAGATGTTTGTGATAAAAAAGAGCGTCTCAGACTAAACTTTTTTCTCAAATCAGATTCAAAATGTTTATCAAAAGTTAATAGTTGATTTTAGCTTATAGCTCGAATGGAGCGAATACTGACAATAATCGTTAAAATGATAAAATTCGATAAAAGCGGGACATAGTAATTTTCTTTCACTCCTACCCACTAAGAATATCTATGCATGAGGAATGTTTTAAGTTTCAGTTCTCGTAAAATGAAGGTTAAAGCGGCTAATCTACGTATACCAACGTTTTCGTGCCTGAAAAAATCATTAAATCTAGAAAAGGATTTCACCTAAAATAGAGCTGTCCATTTTCCTCAAAATTATGGTGTACTAAACGTATTTAATTTCCCGAGATATATAGTGGAATATGCTATGCTCATATTGTTGAAGTGCTATGTCGTGAGAAAGAGTTCTTAGCTAAATGGCGAGCTAAATAAAGTAAAAGGACAACACCCCATCATATCAAATCCTTAGTTTCCGGACAACTAAAATCCAACGGTTTCAAATGCATTGCTTTTTCAGAGATATCTCAAGCTATAAGCGATTTCGAGCAGCCAAAGTTAATGCTGTTTTTCTTATTTCACCATTTTATGATAAGATGTAATACTCACTACCACATTCCTTCAGTAAAGCTTTTACGATTTTGTTATATCGAAAACATGTTACAAACGCAGTAATAATGCAGAAAACTAATTGTAAAACTGTAAATAAGAAATCGCGTTTTTATTAAGATATCGCGTTATTAAAATAATTCAAAGAGTTTAATTAATAGTTAAAAATAAGGCTCATGCATATGTTTCTGAAGCGATAATAATGTATAGATTTAAATACAGAATAATAAGCAGAGTATAATGCAGGTGCTGAAAAAGCATACAAAGGAAACACAAATGTCTGAATATATAACAATAAATAGAGAATAATCTAAATGCTTCTAAGGCAAAAATGAAGAAGGCTAAAAAGAGAATAGCAAGTGCGGTCATCGCTAAGTGAACCGTTATAGATTTGTTAACATATCATTGAAATGCACTATTGACAGTAAAATGTTGCATACAAAACACAATGTGGCTTTAAATCTTATTTTTTTTTCATGGAAACTCAATGGAATGGTAACAGGAAAAACAACATAGCTGTTTATCATTAGGTGATTTTGCAGTAGATATGCGATATGGGTAACTGGTATGAATAATTGTTGCATTCTCTATTAATTAGATTTTCAGATTTATAATGTAAAGTATGATTTACTCTGGGATATGTGACACTGATTACGTCAAAGCAAAAGTATGTTCAAGATAACATTATTAGTATATCAACAATAATGTATTTTTAAAATATGGGCTCTTTATAATTCAAAATTTTTCCAAATCTTGATCCTTTCCCTAGCTTTATTTTATAAATATTTATGTTTCTCGTTAATGACCTTTGGTTTTTTTAGTGTCGATACATTATTTCACATAGTGTGGCGTATAAAAAAAAGAAACTATTACAAAGTTGCTCGACGAAACTAGTTACAGATGTACCTTATACATTGGAATAATATTCATTAGCAATATGTACTTCGAATAGCAGAGCTTCAAATCGCAGCAGAGAATTTTACGAAAATAGTTTCAATAACAGGAGCTGAATGATTTTAAAAATAAGAAGCTAGACTTTTTATATGATCATCTTACAAAACAAATGTTCAATTGTTAAACATTTTTAAGTTGAATACAAAAAACTAAATAATTAAATACAAAAAAGTTTATTCCTTTATATGCAAAATTTGTGAAGATGTTACAAAACAAATTTGCTCATTTTGAGATCAACGCATATTATTGTCCCAACTGAACTAAATTTTCTTTGAATTCCAGTAAGTAATTAAACTTAAGAGAGAAATTATAAAATAAATGGCATTTAATGCAACCGTGTTGGGAAAAATATCCTAATTATAAACTTTGTAAATGATGTCAAGAAATTATTAATCACTCATACTTCCTCTAAATTTTAAAATTAAAGGACTTCTGGCATTCACCTTATTAAAGCATTGTGAAAATTTAACTAACCCTACATTTTGCTTCATGGAAATCATGCAGAAATTTTTTTTCTTTCAAAATTGTCAGTGCTGAAAGTGTTCTCATAAAATTTTATATCCTACTGCAGAAACTTTTATTGCAACTGCATGTCTTCAATATTTGTTGAAATAAAGCCTGTAACTATCTATTCCAACACTTTATTTATGGGCAAGCTGTGAATGCTAATACAAAATGCTTTCATATGTAAATAAATTACATTGAGATTCGTAAATAAACATAATAACATGGAGTAAGAATAGATAGTAAAACCAAAAACGGGATACAATTTAGCTTCAACTAAGTGCAACATTTCTTTCGTTTTAACTAATTCGAATTATAGTCAGCCAAAAAGGAAATTCGTTTAGCATCGTTTTCAAATGCAGTCTCATTGCATTTCAGGACAGACTATCGATCTTCTTTCATCAGAGGAAAATACTTCCTTGCAGACACATTTCATGCATTTTTAATGTAAAGAATCCATATAGTAAAACCCTAATAAACTCCATCTATTGAACTTGTACATCGTCGTCTATTGCAACCGTAGGGATCCATGTAAAAGATGATGATTTATTTGTTTTATTTTAACACAGCAAAACTTACCAAGGTTATCTTGTCTTTCTGCCTGTGCCTGCATATGTCACTGAGAACTTTCCATGTAAAAGAACTATAGTATTCACGAGAACCATCTTTGTTCTTGCACAAAATAATTTTCTCGTGGTAAATGGACATCGCTCACCCGTGTTTCGAAATTCGCGGTCTTTCCATTTGAAATTCATGAAAATACAGCTAGAATTTTGACAAACAATGTCCTTTCCTTATATAAAACCGGGGCACACGTTCGTAAAGCTATGTCACCTCAAAACTTTGACCTTATTTATGATATGCATGATTATACTGTTTGGCACTCAATACGGTTGTCTATACTCAACACTGTTTGGCACTCAGTGCGGTTTATATGGTATGAAATTGGGAATCGAAATCTTAATTTTAAGTACAATATTTTATGCTTTTTAAAGTCGTTTTCATAGAATTTGAAGTAACTTCATTTACTACGAAATTAAATTTAGAAATTTATGGAAAATAATATTTAGATAGAGGGATATAAAATTTCGGAAGATAAAAATAAATGTTTTTTATATAAAATATCAGGTAGAAATACATATTTTAACAGTTAATGATGACACAAAATTTTGGAGGAATGGTAGCAAATATTTAATTATGATAATCATGTTATTTTTCCTTTCAGAAAATTATTACTGTTTTGTCAAAGAGCTGTTAAAATTGATATTTGTTCAGTGATATGTTTTCATCTGGCATGCATTTACCTTGTCAATCACTCTTGTGTGTTTGTGGTTTATTTGTTTCGTAGAGTGTGGATGTCGAAGCCAACAGATATCACGCCACGTACCATAAGAGCACAGACAATGTTGAAAGTAAGTCACTACCCACATCTTTCTTTCTTTATTTATTTTATGTTTTTCTCTGTCATGGATGTCCATTTGTAGTTTTTTCCCCCTGAAGTATCATTAAAGAAGCTTGATTCTTTCATGGCAACGAGCAGATTTTAAACTATTCCTAATCATAGAAATTACAAGCTAGCATTTGTTGCAGTTTATTGCCGTCGCCATAAATCTGGGTGAAGTAAATTTAAGATTATTTTTAATTATTTAATTAAAATTTTTATTTAAAGTTCCCTTACTTGTTTACTTTAACCAAACATTCACTGCTCCCTTCAGGAAAAAAAGACTATTTTTTCACAAACTAGTTACTATGGCAGATGAGGATGATGGTTCGGTAAAACCATCGAAACCAGTCCTGTGAAAATTTGCAAATATAGCGCTGATTTTTGTTATTTATCTTCTAAATTAATATTTGTTCGGCGTGTTACTTTACTTTAAAACGAGCCTATTTTTTCAAGCTATGATATTGATACATAAGAAAAAGTTGAGGGATACTGACAACATTTTTAGAATTTTTATGATGATGAATGATAATTGCTATATGTAGTATACCGAAAAGGTAAGACCACTGAAGTTCTAATTTGCAGTAATTAAGTCAGAGAGTTTCTAATTCTATATTTTTATTCAATCCAACTAAGCGATTTTTAGCACATTAAACGTAGTCTCTAAACTGTCAGCAGGCGCAAGCAGTCTTTTAAGAAAATATTTTATTATTAGGAAAAATCCGAGAGTTTTATGTTCGAATGTTAAATAAATAAAATTTAAAGCATTATTTTATATTTTATCATACATTTTAAAGGATTTATTTTTAAAACCTATTTCCGTGTGCATTATAATAACAATCACTACTATGAGATACCGGTCAAACAGATATCGCTTCTAAAATAATATAATTTATTAATTGTAAAAACATTCTTCAAGTTAAAAAATCAGGCGAAGATTCGAAGATTAATAAAATAGCACTATAATGACAAGCTATTAATACAGAATTCTGCATTTTCTGTTTATAGTAATCATTATGAAACAGAACTTTTTTTAGTGAAACAGAACAGAAGTGAAACAGAACTTTTTTTAAAATATAGAAAATAAAATAGCCGCTTACATAAAAGTATATATGGAACACCCTTGCTTAATTATTTGCACTACTTTTCATACTGCAGGATTGCCAGATTATAACATGTTAAAAGTGTTTTACAATATAAAGGATCAATATACAATGTTCCGAACTTCTTTCTAACACTTTTTCATATCCTACAGTACAACTAAAATCTTTTGTTTTAATGTAGTACTATTATAACTACATGGTTTTAAATTCTCCGGTCTAATGCGTAATCCTTCTCGTACTCTGCAATTTTATGACTAAAGACATTATTGCAATTCAAGTGAGAATAATGGTTATAAAAATCTAAAAAGCAAAGCTTTCTAAAAGGATCAAATACAAATGAGTTCAATGAAATATCAAGTAGTATTCAAAGAGTCATTATAAAACTGATATATTTTTATTACATTAGGCAAATTTAGATAAATGTTTTCTTCAGTTGTAATATTTTAAGGGGGAGTTCGATTTATTATTATTATTCGAAATTTCAAAAATTATACAAATTTTTAGGTTCCTAAAGTAGTCTAGTAACGCTTAATGCAGTATTATAAAGCGTTTCGGGAAAAAATGAATTTTCCTACTTCTTCTGTCATTTATTTCCCAGGTACTTTCTATATAAAAGAATTAATCTCTTAAAAGAAGCATGAAACTTCTAATGGATGTCCATGCTTTTGTTTCTTTTTCTCTTTATTCTTCTACTGCTTTCCTAATGCATCGTGGATGGATGGCTTGTGAAATTTTGATGTCTATGTCAAAGCAGTTACTAGTTGCCTCTAGAAGTGTTGTTGAGAACTGCTTCTATAAAAAGTGCTGAATGTTAATTTTAGAGCTATTATTGATACTATTATATACTTTTCTAATACACATATTCAATCAGTTTTTCATGGAAGTTTAATTAAGTACTTCTATACATGTATTGCTATATCATTTATCATTATATAAAAGAACCATTTTAATTATTTTCACCTTAAAATTATTCAGCATTAATTTATTTATTGCTTTCACGTTCAGAAAATGTGTTTGTATTTGTTGTAATATGCAGTCTATTAATATAACTTTTGTAGTAATAGACCATTCTATAATACAGGTCATTCAAGTTTTAACATTTTTAATTTGAAAATGTTCTATAATGCTTTTACCTGCTTCATAATTTTTCAGATTTCTTGGTAATTGCTGAAGGTTTATCGTCGAAATATTGCATTTCAATAATGAAAATCTTAATTTTTCTAAATTACATGTTAATAAATATTTCTACTGTTCCTTGCATCATCTTTCTTATTTCTAAAAATGAAAATGACATTTCTCTTGGATAAATGCTGTAGTCATCATATATCGCTTTTCAGATTTATTTAGAATTCAGAAACATTTCAGTCATCTTAATAAAACGGATTTTTTTATTCTAAATTGCTTTTTTATTGCTTATCAGCTGTAATACTACTTTTCTTTCAAAACTGCGCATTAACAAATATTAGAAGAAAATCAATGAATAATAATTTGAAGTCATTATTTATGTTTTGTTAAGCATAGAAATCTAAAGGAAAGTTTTATGATGATTTAAGATTCATCTTAATCTGCATTTTGAAAAATATTTAATTAATTTCGTTAACTACAAAATTTAATACAGTTTCTTTTGATAAATTTTTAAGAACAGTTCGATCTTAAACCTGGTCGACGAAATCTGAGTCAAAACTAAGAGATCATTGTAAGTTCGCATATTGTTTAAAGACTCAAATTCATCGATAATGCACAGATTATTCATATATAATTCAAAGGTAAATTGTACTAGTCATGCGCAATACTGGACATTGCCTGAAGTGCTGAAGGAAATTAGATTTTGATAACAATAATCAGAATACTGCTCCGATTGCGGTATAACCGGTTAAGAGAAATTACCATGGAGAAATAAATAAATGCGCAGTTATTCAACTAATATTGATAAAATCTGAGCTCTAATTAAACATTTTATATCATATAAAATCATATTTATTTTATTTTGAGTTTAAATTTATAGCAATTCTGTTAAATATACTAATGAGGTACTTGCAAATGAGCCAAATTAAATTTATTGCATCTTCGAGAAGAAATTAAATTTTGAACAATATACCCTTCATTAGAACTTTCTTTAAAATGTTTACCTACTTTCAATCTACTACCAAAATATTACCTACTCTTTCTACCTACTACCAAAATATTACCTACTTTCAATCAGTGTATTTATTAATCATATCAACATAACCTTCGTAATGTTTCTGAAAAGATACTTTTGATGAATTATACTTTCCATTCATTTCTGCAGTTCATGATCTAAATTTTGATGGTATAATATGTATACAGTTTTTTTATTTTGAATATTTAAATTCTTTGTCATTACTGAAGACAAGCATTACAGAAGGTCATTCTCACTTTATGGAAACAATTTTAGTAGTTAATTTTTATGCATGGAGGGGCGTATTTCTTACGTCGATTTGCTTCTAGCTGATAGAATTGATATTTATCTTTAGCTCTAATTTTCCATGAAAATAAACATTTCTTAGCACATTTATGTCAGTTTTATACCATTCCTCTAGGATTATTTGCCAAATGCATTCAGTGCTCTCGGATGCAGTTTTCCTAAGACTCGTTTTAACAAACCGAAAGAGCAAAAGTCCATAGGAAAAGAGCGTCAGATGATTCGACAAATGTTTCATTAAACAGAATACAATACATTTTATTCCAATTTCCGATTCTTTCTTTGATTCATCATATTGTTGGTCACTATAGTCAAGTGCTGCTATATAAGTGGCATTGATTATAACGTCTCGTATACTTTGGTTAAACTAACTGGATGTTAGAAGATTGTGTAGAGAATTGTCCCTAAGTGCAACAAAATCCAGAGATGGGTGTAAAAAACCCTTTATTAACTCAAACTAAAGTTCACAAATGGCACCAATTCGTGCTTACAAAGCCAACACGTTTGGCTTAACGCAAAAAGGTAACGAGTAACTTAAAACTAAATGGAATTAAGCTTAGCCTAACGGCTTCACAGCTTACTTAACTCGCAGGCTGGCTCTCACTTGTAAAAGTCGACCTAAACAAGCCTAATAGCAAGAAGAGCTTAGTGCCACAGAAATCTCGCTAGTAAATCAAAGACAGCAATGTGACCTTCAGGCAGGCAGAACATGTTCTCTAAATTCACCTTCTAAAACCATCCCTTAAATATTAACTTATTTCTACCTCATTTTAACATACGCGCGTTAACTCATTTACGTTCTGGAGGAAATTGTGAGTTAAAAACAAAAGCGATAGGAAAGGTTGCTTCAAAATAAAATTAACTATTAAATAAATTAAATAAATCTCTACAGACTTATACATGCAGTTCATTAGAAGCCTTTTTGTCCATATGAAGCTAAACTTTATTAATGTTCTTTTCATACAAATTTGCCGTTACAACAAAATCCTGCAACTATCATAAATCCCTTTGGGAACTTTTCTATACATTGACGAAACTGTTTCTTACTGTCTTTTTTATCACTTGATAAATAGAAAATTGATCTTTATTTTTATTACTCTCACTTAAATATACCCATGCTCCATCAAATGTTACCACAAATTACCATTTATCACCAATGTATTTTTTATTTAATTTTCTGAAATTTGTTTTTCTTTCCGTAATATCTTTGGCAAAAGCAGATGAATCGGAATAAACATTTTTTTTAACTTCAAACCTTTGTGAATGATTTTACTTACAGAGTCAGAAAATATTCCCACTTTCGATACAATGGATCTTTGAGTCCGAGGATTTTCTTTCGGGATCAAAGACTTCACATTTACCCGAGTTCGAAAAGTCTTAGGATGCGGTTTTATGGCTGTTTTGATTTTCAGATAGACGCCTTTTTCCTTTCAGATTTAATATATTAAAAATACCTTTCTTTGACATGCAATAACTTCGCTGTTTATACCTCTTTACAATTTGTTGATACGAATATTTTTTCTTCGAAAAGTGCATTTACGTAATCTTCGAGCTTATTTCTAAAATAAATCTCTTATTCTGTATTCCAATCAAAACAAAACAGTAGTAGATGAATTACACTGAAAATGCCAAATCTTTGTCTCAAAGTGCTAACGAGAAACTTTAAATAGTTTCCATAAAGTTCGAAATCATTTCCATAACGTGTACTGTACACTTTTTGTGCAGTGAAAAATAAGTACCATCTTAGCTAATCGTATTATGCGTAAGACTATTTCAATGCACTATTTCATAATCATATTACTGAAGTTACAAGAGAAATTACTTACGCGATAAGTTCAAATAGCTCTGATGCATATTAAACACTACTTTGACAAAATACTTAAATTTATCTTTATACGAAATTCACAGAACAGAGCTTTTTAATTCGCTTGCATTTTAAAGGAATCGTTTGTCATTGAAATATTAGATTTCAATGGTATATTTAAATTTTTTCAACATTTTAATAATGAAGTTCTAATTTTTAAAATAGTATGTTAATAAATACTGTTGGTATTGCGTCTGCATCATCTACCTTATTAACGGAACTAAAAATGACTTCTTTGTTGCATTGAAATTTGGTAACTGGAATAATTTCCAGATTTCTTCAGTACTTTGAGTTATTAGACAAACAGAAATTATTAGTCAAGTGTTCAAAATTGTTTTACCACCAGAAATAATAAAAACACGAGATATTTTCACCATGGTAGTTCAACACTTCTGCGTTAGCTGGGAAGTAGGAAAAATGTTCTTCTAGTGATCTGTTAAGAGTAAACTGAGATTGTGAAATCTTTAACTAATCTTCACTTAGATTAATCTTATGTAGTAGTACAAACGGTGGCTCAAACTCGAAGCGTCTTGCAATGACTCGAAAGAACTCCAGAATTTTCAACGCTAATGCAATAAATGTGAAAAAACATACTAAGCAGATTTTGTCATCAGTTCATTTTGTATGATTTGCTGAATAATATACACCATGCCCACAAAATTCCTTACAGGCCTTTGTTTTTGCAGATATTAACCATAGATATATCTAATTACAAAAATGTTTTAAATGATACAAATAGTCATATTTTGGCATTTTCAAAATTTCATTAGCTCAGTTTTATAAAAATTACGAAATCAAGCCTTTTATATAGTCCTCTGCTCCCTATAATTATATTTTTGAAAATTTTATACCCATTATAAAAAATGAAACTGAAAACATTTTACTCCTGTACGTCTAAATCTGATCGAGATATTTGATTTCGAAATTTGAGATATTTGCCGTCCCAACTTGCCTTGAGGAGTCAGTTATTAAATAAAGATAATAATTAGAGTAATTCAATAATAATTAATAACGATTAGAGTAATCCAAGCTTGATTTTTCTCCCTTTGAACAACATTTAATGATACACTTTTGTGATTTTCCAGTATGAAACACTCTTTAATTTTAAATTTAATCAAAAATGAAATCATTTTCACTAAAGCAATTTATACGTTTTTAGAGGCTAAAAATAGGTAATTAACATTCTCATGAAGTTTCATTACTTTAGAATCATCATCTAATAACTATACAAAAATTTCGTTAACACGAACTTTATCAGATTCTGTGAATGCAATACTTTCCTCAAAAAACAGAGATAATTGATATCATTTAATTTGATTAAAAATAAGTTAAATAAATCAAATTAATTAGATAAATAAGATAAAAATTAAGGAATTAAACTTTGGTAAAAACATCGTTTAAAAGTTTAACAGAATTAAAGCATTCTTATGATAGATCAAGCATATTTTATTACTTACTTTTATTATTAAAACGTTTTCTTCAGTATTATCACAAACTTGATTATATGTGTCTGCTAAAGGTAAAAATTATTCTCGTTTAAACAAAACTAGTTAATTAAACATACGTCTTATTTTTATAGGATGTAACTTTTAGGATAACTTTTTATACCCACACTTCTGCTCGATAGATAATGTTTACTTTTAGATGGAATTAAAGGCGCAACATGATTTTCATTTGGATCTTATTCTAGCATATGGCAGTATAAAGAATTAAAAATATATCTGTCAATGAAATGTTTTAATACAATTGACGATAATGTGTTAAAAGTTGTGATGGGTGGTAATCTAAATATATATATTCATTTTAATTAATTTAACACAAAACTAATTTTAAGTAATTTAGTATCATATAAATAAAATCATTTAAATTTTCATTTTTCAACAATCCTTCAAATAATCATAATTTCACGATGCTATAAGATATTATTTTACGTATTTCTTTTCATTAAAAAGTTAAGAAATAATATCAGCTTTGTTATATCAGCATTATCTTATCTCTACCGTAAACAGTTATTTTCAGTGCAAAAAGACCACGCATAGGGAATTCCGACACGAAAGAAAGAAGAAAATTGCGAATGTAAAGGAAAATGCAAATTACTTTGTCTATAAAAACGACGTACCTGTGGAAGCTTCATTTTTCATTTTTTGATGCATGAATTCTTTTTGAACATCCAGAAACAGAACAAAACAAAACAAAAATTGTCTCACTTTAAATTTAAAAAGTATCGAAAATGCTGTCGAGGGTATCATCGACGCTCATAGCATTCCATTGTAAAGAGGAAGTGGGCAAGGGTAAATTTTAAAAAATCCGCTTGGAGAGTGTCGTTCCTCAGATTTGAGGCACCATATCTATTTCATGTACTTCTTACCTCCATGATTGCAACAAGCCTGGAATCACTTTTCAAACAAAATCGATACTCATTAGTAAGTCATCAGTAAACAGAACTCCGATCCAGTTTAGTCTCGATTAATTCTTACCACTGCCAATGAGTGCATTTCGCAGCCCTAGTTAATGAGACATAAATCATGGGCTTCCTTGCATATAACCCGCTTTTATGCAGTCTCACCGTTTATATAGGTGATGGAGTTTCTGTAGCTTCAGAGAACTCCCTTGCAATTTCAGCTGACGTTAGTCGTCTATTTCTTTTAGCATTGTTGCCAAATAACGGTCTTTGGAATATATTCTGGCACATTTTCCAACTAGACCTGGTTAAATTAGGTCAAATAACCTAGGCCAAATAACGGTCTTTGGAATATATTCTGGCACATTTGTAGCATTCATTATTTTAATTAACCAAATTATTTTTAGTTTGAACTTTCCTATCGATATCTCAAAGTTTCAGTTGCTGCCCGAATTTAGCGCGAGCGAGATATTTATGCAAATCGCATATATCTGTTAGCAGTTTAAAAGGCAGGAGTTAACGGGGGCAAAAACAGAGTCTTGGATTTATCGCCGTAAGGCTGTGCGCGCAAGGATTTCCTCTGTCTACTGAAAGTTCGCCTTCATTGGCATTTGCAATTTCTAGTGTTTGCTAGTGAAATTCGCATTATTGCATTTCACTAAGAGTTAAGCTTCCCTCGCCGTCCTACTTAAGATTAAGTTAGGTATTTGAATTTGTTAACACACTTTATTTCATATTATTTTAGTTCAGCCCAAGTAGTGGCTTACTCTCAAGTTGGAGAGTTGTAATTATTTGAATTAAAGGGTCACTTTAAACCCTCCTTTCTGACTTTGTAGTTCTTCAACACTAAAGGACATAGCCTAGATTTGCTCACTGTCCTCCACATAGGGTTTCACAGCGTATGCTCACAAAGAAAGTCGAGAGATTGAAGGAGAAACCTTATAC
Source organism: Stegodyphus mimosarum (assembly GCA_000611955.2). Lineage (NCBI taxonomy): Eukaryota > Metazoa > Arthropoda > Arachnida > Araneae > Eresidae > Stegodyphus > Stegodyphus mimosarum. Next base: position 54,836 of record KK116427.1, read on the forward strand.
ATTTTCCAACTAGACCTGGTTGGTCTGTCTATTAAATTTCTATCAACTGTTCTTTTTTTTTTCACGAGATTTTTTAATTTAATATTTTAAACTACTCTGTTTCTTTGCGTATTACCTATTTTGCTCTTGCGTACCACCGATTGAGAATCGCTGAGAGGTCCTCTCGTCCAAAGCTCGAAAAATACATATGGTTTTACTTAGATTACATTTTAATGGCACAGCAGGAAACAGAGGCTGATCACGTTCCCCGTAAAACTATAAAACTCCCCTTCCCTGGTTTAGAGCCGCTGAGGTATAATTTTCGAATTATCGATTTTTTCCTTTTCTTTTTCTTAAAACTTTTGGATCATCTGATACATTTCTTTCGTATATTGATATTAATCAGAAGTATTTGCAAATTTTTAAAAAAATTGTTTGCTGTAAAAAAAGTTAGAAAGAAAAAGAGAGAGATTTTGCATATTTGAAGTGTTGTCTAAGGTGTTTTTTAAGATCTCCAAAACACAGCAAAACGCAATGCTCGAATCCGTATAAGAATGATTATCTTCGCTTTTGTTTATTCTGACTGCAGTGTATTCTTGACATAAAAAACTGGATAAAAAAAATAAGGACAGACTCTAGTTTGGATTTTCTTGTAGCCTTTTAGAAGCTTTTATGAGTCAATGCATAAAAATCCTATAGAACAGCTGAAATTTGTATTATGATGCTCTTGTGGCTTGAATGTGTGTTTGTGAACAATGCTTCTCGAATTAGATCTTCAATCAGAATAAATAACAATGTTTCAATATTCTTTCTCATAACACATAAGACATTTTTGATATGAAGCTTAAGTCATTCTAAAAAGACCGAAAATTTGAAATAGAATTTTAATTAAAACTAATTTTAGCTTAATTTTCAGTAGCACTAAAGATTTGGTTCCATAAGAATTATTATTCAGATTTTCATACAACGTGTTTATAATGTTCCCGCATATATTCATAGAGAACTATCGTTCTTAATATTTAAAATAAATTTAAACTATATAACATGAATATTTTCGACTGAACTATTCGAATTTTTTTTCATGAGGCTAGAACGAATGATTCAGTGATAACAGAGCCCTTATTTTCTACAATATTCGTACATTCTGATCTTTTAGATTTTTCAAATTACTTTTATCTGCTAATTTCAAATAAGAAAGAAAGACCACTTATTTAATGACTGATATTAACAAAGGTCTGTTGTCCAAACCACATGACTTTCTTGTACGGTTTATTAAATTTCACACAGTTTTTGCTACATTCTTTTAAACTTATTACCTCGAATTTCATTAGAGATATTTTTCTCATTCAATTAATTCAGTTCTCACTTCGCGGCAAGGCAAAAGTACATAAAAATTCAAAACATGATCACTATAAATTGAAAAATATAGAAAAATATAAAACACGAAATACAATTAAAAAGTTTTCAAAACATTTATGAATAAAATTAGAGCTTCTACGCCAAAACAAGCATTTCAGCCAGCAGGCAAGAAGGCTGATTTTTCGGTGCACAAAACTGAAAGTTTACTTTTATTCCCACTCGGCAAAAAGTACAGTGCAGAAGCTGAAGGTACAGAAGCTGACTAAATTCACTATTCTGCTAAGTTTCAAATGTAAACAAATGGCTGTTCCGCTAGGCTTAGTCGCACTCAAACAACTTAAATTGTTGATAATTCTACAACTATTGCATGCAGAGCGAGATACATACTTACGTACGTACAGATGTCACGATAAAAATCTCTTCACGTCACGAAAAAAATGTAAAATATATCAGTTGGATATATTTTAAGTTAAATACATTATAAACTGTACCAAGGAGATATATTATTAAAGATAAAATAAAGTTTTATATTATTAGAAGGAGCTTTTATTTTTTAAAATTACTCTCTTTGTTAAGCACGACAACTATGTTTTGAACTATAAATAAAAGATCTTATTTTAAGTCAAATGGCAACACTTTGGAAACAATAATTGCTAAGCTGCACGCAAGATGAATTAAAATCTTATGATCCATGCAACAGCAATACTTACCAAGATGCGTGAATGATATAAAGGATGGTAACGATATAAGGGAATGTAACGTATCGTCCCCAAAAATTTGAAAAAATTCTACTAGAACATCAAAAAAAAAAGAAAAAAGAAATTTTTGTAATGAAACTGTTACATGAACTTCATCTTTCTACTCTTATCTGCTATGAATAAATTAAAATATCTGAAAATGCGGCAGATTTAATTCTTAGTCTGTTATATCGCGAAAATACTTTTCGCTACATATCCATCTCTTACTAGATTTCTTTAACAAAACACGTACAAAAAGGAAAATGGCATAAATATTTGAAATCTTTAATTTTCATAAAGGGCTTACCTAGCAGATATGTAAAGAAATCTTACAAAGAAATAATGTTTGTAATTATTTTTCTTATCTAACAATTTTCTGTTCGGAAAGAATTAGAATATTGTGATTATATTCGTATTTAATATGAAAGCGAAAACGAATTATTCATATATACGCTGGATGTTCTTTAAAGACATATGTTTAGACGCATCATATTTTTTGCGGCATATCAGATCTCTTTAGATGGTACATATTTCTTTGTTTGACTGTCTTCTCTAGTGTTACTTTTTACAATTACTTCCGATCCAGCTATCCAGTCTGTTTATCTATGCTACATAATCCTTTGATGTCTTGCGCTTATTTTCATTAACAATATTTCTCTGGGGACTCGAATTTGTAACATATTTATGAAGTGTTTAATTTTTATCTGTTTTCTAAATCCTGTACAATATTCAAGATGTCTAATGTTTATTTCACTTTGTCATACAATATGGACTGAAACCCTTTAACTCTGTCTAAAGTGTTTATTTTAAAATACATTTTATTTCTTTATTTGTACTTTTACATATTATCGCATACGTATCAGATACGTATAAAAGAATTGGCCAGTTTATTCCATAAAATTTCAAACTTTTTATAAGTATTTAGAACGTACATATTTGAGAACTTTCCTATGTATTCATTCATACAAAACTTACAAATCTTAAAACTCATATTGATTAACTAGACGCTATGTTAATAAGCAGTGCTTATGTATAAAAATAATAGCATGATTTTTACATTTATTTCTCTTTACAGCATCGTACGACAGTGACCATCTCCGACCCGGAGGAGGAGATGAATGATATCCAGCTGCGAATACCGGACAGAAGGAGAACTTCTTCCCGTCGCCGACCGCATGACCATAAATATGGACGCTGCTTCCCACCAGTGGTCATGGTTTCTACACCGGTTCCATCTGATGACCCTTCGGATACTCAGAGCACGGCCACGCCTTCCCCGAATCCTTCATCGGAACTTGTTAGGATTTCCACGCTCTGAGTTCCATCCTCATAAGCTCTCAAGCGAGCCCTCACATGTCCCATCCCAAGAGATCCAACGCGCCTTTCTCTGTGCTTACTCTGTAAAAGAGTTAGTGATGTCATAGGTTTTTACACACAAGAGTACCTGCCGGCAGAGAGCAATGAGTCGTAGGCATCGATGGAAGGACAATGCATGCTGTTTCACTTCATTCAATAATTTGCCTTCAACATTAGCAAGGAAAACATTACATCATTAACCACACGATAAAAGCAAGCATCATTCATATACAGCTAGCACTCATCCACACACTTGAAAACACTGGTGATATAGTAAATGGGTTTAGATGGCATTTCATTATGCGTTCTTTATGCCAGTTGCATTTTGTTATATCAACACAGCAAGTTTTCGACAGTGAGTACCAAACTCTTATCAAAACAATTATTCACCGAATTCGCGGTCTTTTTAACTTCCGCCTGCATTACTATGTTTGTGCGAGACTAGAGAACTTCACGAGCGTCGTTGATTTTTAGAAAAACTTATTTTTTTATGATCAAAAACTCGAATAAAACGTATATAGAGAGCATAAGGAAATAAAGTTTAAAGAAACCTACTAGCTATTAAAAATAATAGATTTAAAATCAAAATTAGCAATGCCTAGTATTGAAAACCAATCTGTTAAACAATGTAAATTCAAAAATCCCTTTGATATAGAATTTTATTATATTTTTTATCATTCAGCAATTACTTAATTTTGGCGAAATATTTAATATTGGTTGACACGAGCTTTTGATTTTTTTTTTTGCATTTTTTTTTTTTTTTTTTTTGATGAAAATGATGTGTAGCTTCTGATGTACCTGACATTTTAAATTACGGTAATAGGGAAGACCATCATGATACTAGATTCGGAATCGATTAGAAGGTATTTAGTAACAGCAAAAATGCGTCATCATTACAAACATGCATTCGTTATAGCTATGCATTGTCCTTAAATTTATGCATTATGGCTCTTTGGCATAGCCCAGGTTACTAAGGAGAAAATCATCTTCAGTACTTCAAAAATTATATGTAGAATAAAGCATCGCACTCACCATGCCTCTACCACCATCTGAAGTTTTCGAAGATGTCATCTAAATTCAGATTATTGCCATTGCCATAGTGATAAAAGATTTCATAAATATCTCTGGATTCAAGAGAAAATAAAATATTTTAACTCTGAGTATTAAAAGCGGTCTGAGAGAAAGCGACTCAGAAGCAATGTTACTTGTTTCATAAACAAGTACAGTATATGAATTCAAACTGTATGAAGAATTCATGGACGCTCAACCAAGGCTCGAATAATAATTTATCTTGCCTTAGCACACATATTTTTTTCTTACTCAAATTCTAAATTTTGGATTTCAAAAGCTTATGGGATTTTTACTATTTAGAACTGCCTTAAATCTGAATTAATTCAAAGTTTTCATTACTTACCTTTTAATACTTTAATGAATAAACTTACATTTTAATGAATATATTAATAAGCTAATCTAACATGTATAGTGAATCATATTACAACATTTTCAAACATAATTTTTCCTGAGAAAAAAAAAATAAATTTCAGACTGGTACACAAGTAAAATAACTTTTTCGTTAATTGTATTAAATTAAAGCGGTAAACAGAAAGGAACATTCTAACATAAAAGAATAAATATTTCGTTTATAATACTGAATATAATATTTTTATTTTGTAATAAGAAAAACTTTATTTTTATTAGCAATTATATTTTTTACTTACTTTCAAAAATATTTTTAGTAACAGTATCTTCGTGTATTTTGGGGGCTAAATTTCAACAGCCGTCATTGGCTAAAGGAAATTATTTCAAGGACAAAGCGGGAACAATCGGAAATTATATCAAAACTAAGAATGCTTGCATTCATTTACACTTTTTAAAATGTAGTCTAGGTCTAAACAAGAAGTAACAAATATGATTGTGAGTAAATATACTGTTTACATCTATTCCATTAGATTAAAAAAAATGGATAATACTTTGCGTTTGTTTAAAACTATACTGCATAAAAATATATTATACAAAAATAAAACACTCCTGCTAATGTCCTATGTGTTGTAGCTACTGTAGCTGAAAATAGCATTATAAATAGTTATCTTGACAGTGATATCCTATATGAGAAACTCTTGCATTTGCTTTTAATGTTTTTGCTTCGACGACAGATCATTAATGGATTAGAAATTGATTTAATTAATATACGGCTGCTTACTTTTATGTTCAATAACATATATGCTGTTCCCCTCCCCTAGACTTAATTCTTTCTCTTGACTATAATTACTTACTAAGAAAATTCTAAAACCAATAATTTTTTTCTCATTACTTCATTCTACATTAGAACTTTCGGTTGCATTAATTCATATTTTAGAAATAGCTATCAAATCAATAATTTATTATGAATAAACTTGTCAATTAAGCGATATAATAAATTTAAATTATGTTAGTTTTGTAAAAGTCGTAATTTATATTACACTATTCTTTTATTTAACGTTTTAATAAATAATTTGAAAACGAAATCCTGATTAGAAAGATATTAGATAAAAAGATGAATTAATAAATATCTTCCCGTCAAAGTAAAATCTAATTATATCATACCAACTTTCATTTAAGTTTCAAAATTTCAATGCAATAATATGTATAAATTATGTCGTATATTAGTATAATGTTTAATACAGCAACCAATCGTTTTAATTCAATGTCTCAATAGACTAGAAAGCTGATGCTTTGCTCCTGCGCCGCTTTCTCGAAATCAAGCTTCTTGTGAAAACCGACTGTATTCTTAAGTCACGAAGCTGGTCCGATATATGTGATCACGTGAAATGTGGAAAAAAATCGATGTCAAATTTAGCTTCCTGTGATGAAGTTGATGAAGTTTACAAAACAACTAATAACATGAGCGTTATAAAAATACGAACATTTTATTCTTGCAACAAATGACAACAAAAATGAACTTGAAGAAAATATTACTGCTGACATTAATAAGTTCTCTTCAGTGGTCCAGTCAGTGATGATACACTCTAGTCAAAGTTCTGGAAGTATAAAACTATATATTAAAGTTTAGCAAGGCCTAACTATCACCTGCTTTTTACCCTACAACGCATATGGATTGTATTAGTAGATTATATGGGTAAAAAGGAGGTAAAACGAAGGTATTCTTTGGTTGTCACTTTGAGTGTGTTTTTATTATCCTTCCTCTTCCTAAAAACGAAAGACTCCCGCCATAGTTTTTGTTTTCCCATTACAAAAAAAATTTCGTATGTTCATTGTTGTTACACAAAACTGTTCCTTGAATCAAATGCCAGTGTCTAGCCGAGTCAATTTTTGTTCAGTTGAGTGAAATAATTTAGATGTAAAAGCTGCGCAAAAAAATTCGTTCACTGGCGAAATGTAGATTCTTCAGATTGCTGTTATCACAGCGCCATCTATGGGCGAAAGCTGTAAAACGTCTGTTTCGTCTTTTCTTAAGTTCAGGGATTACTTAAAGAAGTATATTATACCTACAAGTTTTCCAAGAAAGCACGAAAAATATATTTCAGGTATTGATACTTTGGTATGGTGTTTACATCCTTTATTATTACCTTATAAGTAAATGGTATATGTTTTTGACGGAGTAGAACTTACTATCAATGAATGTCGAAAAACTACTTAAGAAACATAACACATTTTTTAATTAGATAAT